>CM056060.1:156654523-156667023 GCA_029574335.1 Rana kukunoris
CACTACGCTGACCACCTCACTGCACTACGCTGACCACCTCACTGCACTACGCTGACCACCTCACTGCACTACGCTGACCACCTCACTGCACTACGCTGACCACCTCACTGCACTACGCTGACCACCTCACTACACTACACTGACCACCTCACTACACTACACTGACCACCTCACTACACTACGCTGACCAACTCACTGCACTACGCTGACCACCTCTCTACACTACGCTGACCAACTCACTGCACTACGCTGACCACCTCTCTACACTACACTACGCTGACCACCTCGCTACACTATGCTGACCACCTCACTGCACTACGCTGACCACCTCACTGCACTACGCTGACCACCTCACTGCACTACGCTGACCACCTCACTACACTACACTGACCACCTCACTGCACTACGCTGACCACCTCACTGCACTACGCTGACCACCTCACTGCACTACGCTGACCACCTCACTGCACTACGCTGACCACCTCTCTGCACTACGCTGACCACCTCTCTGCACTACGCTGACCACCTCACTACACTACGCTGACCACCTCACTGCACTACGCTGACCACCTCACTGCACTACGCTGACCACCTCACTGCACTACGCTGACCACCTCACTGCACTACGCTGACCACCTCACTGCACTACGCTGACCACCTCACTACACTACGCTGACCACCTCACTACACTACGCTGACCACCTCACTGCACTACGCTGACCACCTCTCTACACTACGCTGACCACCTCACTACACTACGCTGACCACCTCACTGCACTACGCTGACCACCTCACTGCACTACGCTGACCACCTCACTGCACTACGCTGACCACCTCACTGCACTACGCTGACCACCTCACTGCACTACGCTGACCACCTCACTGCACTACGCTGACCACCTCACTGCACTACGCTGACCACCTCTCTGCACTACGCTGACCACCTCTCTACACTACGCTGACCACCTCTCTACACTACGCTGACCACCTCACTGCACTACGCTGACCACCTCACTGCACTACGCTGAGCACCTCACTTCACTACGCTGAGCACCTCACTTCACTACGCTGAGCACCTCACTGCACTACGCTGAGCACCTCACTGCACTACGCTGACCACCTCACTGCACTACGCTGACCACCTCACTGCACTACGCTGACCACCTCACTGCACTACGCTGACCACCTCACTGCACTACGCTGACCACCTCACTGCACTACGCTGACCACCTCACTGCACTACGCTGACCACCTCACTGCACTACGCTGACCACCTCACTGCACTACGCTGACCACCTCACTGCACTACGCTGACCACCTCACTGCACTACGCTGACCACCTCACTGCACTACGCTGACCACCTCTCTACACTACGCTGACCACCTCACTGCACTGACTTCTACACTAATACTGACACCAGAAGTTTTTTTTAAAATGTTTTTATCTTTGGCTGCTCCCTCTCTCCCCAGACCGTATCCACCCCCTCACCTGCAATTTGTATCTTCTATCAGTCCGGAGGTGAGGGGGAGCCTGGAGGAGGTGAAGGCAGCGATGTTCACAGGGGTGGAGGCGGGACTCCAGGAGCCAGCACGATCACTGATAGGCCAGCCCCGCCGCCATCACGGATAGGCCAGCCCTACGCACATGACCCCATTCACTAATGCTCGGAGATGGCGGGTCGGGAGCCCGCAATCTGGTCATGCCGACCCGCCATCTCAGAGCAAGACATGGCGGGCCACTTGGGAGGGCGCCGCGGGCACCCATGTACCTTCCTATAGGAGAACACTATACTTTATACCTCCCTATAAGGGAACTCTATACTATACTTTGTACCTTCCTATAGGGACACTCTATACTATACTTTGTACCTTCCTATAGGGACACTCTATACTATACTTTGTACCTTACTATAGGGGAACTCTATACTATACTTTGTACCTTCCTATAGGGACACTCTATACTATACTTTGTACCTTCCTATAGGGACACTCTATACTATACTTTGTACCTTACTATAGGGGAACTCTATACTATACTTTGTGGTTTCCTATAGGGATGCTCTATACTATACTTTGTACCTTCCTATTGGGGCGCTCTATACTATACTTTGTACCTTCCTATAGGAGAACTCTATACTATACTTTGTACCTCCCTATAAAGGAACTCTATACTATACTTTGTACCTTCCTATAGGGGAACTCTATACTGTACTTTGTACCTTCCTATAGGGGAACTCTATACTATACTTTGTACCTCCCTATAAGGGAACTTTATACTATACTTTGTACCTTCCTATAGGGGCGCTCTATACTATACTTTGTACCTTACTATAGGGACACTCTATACTATACTTTGTACCTCCCTATAAAGGAACTCTATACTATACTTTGTACCTTCCTATAGGGGAACTCTATACTGTACTTTGTACCTTCCTATAGGGGAACTCTATACTATACTTTGTACCTCCCTATAAGGGAACTTTATACTATACTTTGTACCTTCCTATAGGGGCGCTCTATACTATACTTTGTACCTTACTATAGGGACACTCTATACTATACTTTGTACCTTACTATAGGGGAACTCTATACTATACTTTGTGGTTTCCTATAGGGACACTCTATACTATACTTTGTACCTTACTATAGGGGAACTCTATACTATACTTTGTGGTTTCCTATAGGGGCGCTCTATACTATACTTTGTACCTTCCTATTGGGGCGCTCTATACTATACTTTGTACCTTCCTATAGGAGAACTCTATACTATACTTTGTACCTCCCTATAAAGAACTCTATACTATACTTTGTACCTTCCTATAGGGGAACTCTATACTATACTTTGTACCTTACTATAGGGGCGCTCTATACTATACTTTGTACCTTACTATAGGGACACTCTATACTATACTTTGTACCTTACTATAGGGGAACTCTATACTATACTTTGTGGTTTCCTATAGGGACACTCTATACTATACTTTGTACCTTCCTATAGGGGAACTCTACTATACTTTGTACCTTCCTATAGGGACACTCTATACTATACTTTGTACCTTACTATAGGAGAACTCTATACTATACTTTGTACCTTCCTATAGGGACACTCTATACTATACTTTGTACCTTACTATAGGGGAACTCTATACTATACTTTGTGGTTTCCTATAGGGACGCTCTATACTATACTTTGTGGCTTCCTATAGGGACACTCTATACTATACTTTGTGGCTTCCTATAGGGACGCTCTATACTATACTTTGTGGCTTCCTATAGGGACACTCTATACTATACTTTGTGGCTTCCTATAGGGACGCTCTATACTATACTTTGTGGCTTCCTATAGGGACACTCTATACTATACTTTGTACCTTCCTATAGGGACACTCTATACTATACTTTGTACCTTCCTATAGGGACACTCTATACTATACTTTGTACCTTCCTATAGGGACACTCTATACTATACTTTGTACCTCCCTATAAGGGAACTCTATACTATACTTTGTACCTTCCTATAGGGACACTCTATACTATACTTTGTACCTTCCTATAGGGACACTCTATACTATACTTTGTACCTTACTATAGGGGAACTCTATACTATACTTTGTACCTTCCTATAGGGACGCTCTATACTATACTTTGTACCTTCCTATAGGGACACTCTATACTATACATTGTACCTTACTATAGGGGAACTCTATACTATACTTTTTGTGGTTCCTATAGGGGCGCTCTATACTATACTTTGTACCTTCCTATAGGGGAACTCTACTATACTTTGTACCTTCCTATAGGGACACTCTATACTATACTTTGTACCTTCCTATAGGGACACTCTATACTATACTTTGTACCTTACTATAGGGGAACTCTATACTATACTTTGTGGTTTCCTATAGGGACGCTCTATACTATACTTTGTACCTTCCTATTGGGGCGCTCTATACTATACTTTGTACCTTCCTATAGGAGAACTCTATACTATACTTTGTACCTCCCTATAAAGGAACTCTATACTATACTTTGTACCTTCCTATAGGGGAACTCTATACTGTACTTTGTACCTTCCTATAGGGGAACTCTATACTATACTTTGTACCTCCCTATAAGGGAACTTTATACTATACTTTGTACCTTCCTATAGGGGCGCTCTATACTATACTTTGTACCTTACTATAGGGACACTCTATACTATACTTTGTACCTTACTATAGGGGAACTCTATACTATACTTTGTGGTTTCCTATAGGGACACTCTATACTATACTTTGTACCTTACTATAGGGGAACTCTATACTATACTTTGTGGTTTCCTATAGGGACACTCTATACTATACTTTGTACCTTACTATAGGGGAACTCTATACTATACTTTGTGGTTTCCTATAGGGGCGCTCTATACTATACTTTGTACCTTCCTATTGGGGCGCTCTATACTATACTTTGTACCTTCCTATAGGAGAACTCTATACTATACTTTGTACCTCCCTATAAAGGAACTCTATACTATACTTTGTACCTTCCTATAGGGGAACTCTATACTATACTTTGTACCTTACTATAGGGGCGCTCTATACTATACTTTGTACCTTACTATAGGGACACTCTATACTATACTTTGTACCTTACTATAGGGGAACTCTATACTATACTTTGTGGTTTCCTATAGGGACACTCTATACTATACTTTGTACCTTCCTATAGGGGAACTCTACTATACTTTGTACCTTCCTATAGGGACACTCTATACTATACTTTGTACCTTACTATAGGAGAACTCTATACTATACTTTGTACCTTCCTATAGGGACACTCTATACTATACTTTGTACCTTACTATAGGGGAACTCTATACTATACTTTGTGGTTTCCTATAGGGACGCTCTATACTATACTTTGTGGCTTCCTATAGGGACACTCTATACTATACTTTGTGGCTTCCTATAGGGACGCTCTATACTATACTTTGTGGCTTCCTATAGGGACACTCTATACTATACTTTGTGGCTTCCTATAGGGACACTCTATACTATACTTTGTACCTTCCTATAGGGACACTCTATACTATACTTTGTACCTTCCTATAGGGACACTCTATACTATACTTTGTACCTCCCTATAAGGGAACTCTATACTATACTTTGTACCTTCCTATAGGGACACTCTATACTATACTTTGTGGCTTCCTATAGGGACGCTCTATACTATACTTTGTGGCTTCCTATAGGGACACTCTATACTATACTTTGTGGCTTCCTATAGGGACACTCTATACTATACTTTGTACCTTCCTATAGGGACACTCTATACTATACTTTGTACCTTCCTATAGGGACACTCTATACTATACTTTGTACCTCCCTATAAGGGAACTCTATACTATACTTTGTACCTTCCTATAGGGACACTCTATACTATACTTTGTACCTTCCTATAGGGACACTCTATACTATACTTTGTACCTTACTATAGGGGAACTCTATACTATACTTTGTACCTTCCTATAGGGACGCTCTATACTATACTTTGTACCTTCCTATAGGGACACTCTATACTATACATTGTACCTTACTATAGGGGAACTCTATACTATACTTTGTGGTTTCCTATAGGGGCGCTCTATACTATACTTTGTACCTTCCTATAGGGGAACTCTACTATACTTTGTACCTTCCTATAGGGACACTCTATACTATACTTTGTACCTTCCTATAGGGACACTCTATACTATACTTTGTACCTTACTATAGGGGAACTCTATACTATACTTTGTGGTTTCCTATAGGGACGCTCTATACTATACTTTGTACCTTCCTATTGGGGCGCTCTATACTATACTTTGTACCTTCCTATAGGAGAACTCTATACTATACTTTGTACCTCCCTATAAAGGAACTCTATACTATACTTTGTACCTTCCTATAGGGGAACTCTATACTGTACTTTGTACCTTCCTATAGGGGAACTCTATACTATACTTTGTACCTCCCTATAAGGGAACTTTATACTATACTTTGTACCTTCCTATAGGGGCGCTCTATACTATACTTTGTACCTTACTATAGGGACACTCTATACTATACTTTGTACCTTACTATAGGGGAACTCTATACTATACTTTGTGGTTTCCTATAGGGACACTCTATACTATACTTTGTACCTTACTATAGGGGAACTCTATACTATACTTTGTGGTTTCCTATAGGGGCGCTCTATACTATACTTTGTACCTTCCTATTGGGGCGCTCTATACTATACTTTGTACCTTCCTATAGGAGAACTCTATACTATACTTTGTACCTCCCTATAAAGGAACTCTATACTATACTTTGTACCTTCCTATAGGGGAACTCTATACTATACTTTGTACCTTACTATAGGGGCGCTCTATACTATACTTTGTACCTTACTATAGGGACACTCTATACTATACTTTGTACCTTACTATAGGGGAACTCTATACTATACTTTGTGGTTTCCTATAGGGACACTCTATACTATACTTTGTACCTTCCTATAGGGGAACTCTACTATACTTTGTACCTTCCTATAGGGACACTCTATACTATACTTTGTACCTTACTATAGGGACACTCTATACTATACTTTGTACCTTCCTATAGGGACACTCTATACTATACTTTGTACCTTACTATAGGGGAACTCTATACTATACTTTGTGGTTTCCTATAGGGACGCTCTATACTATACTTTGTGGCTTCCTATAGGGACACTCTATACTATACTTTGTGGCTTCCTATAGGGACGCTCTATACTATACTTTGTGGCTTCCTATAGGGACACTCTATACTATACTTTGTACCTTCCTATAGGGGAACTCTATACTATACTTTGTACCTTCCTATAGGGACACTCTATACTATACTTTGTACCTTCCTATAGGGGAACTCTACTATACTTTGTACCTTCCTATAGGGACACTCTATACTATACTTTGTACCTTCCTATAGGGACACTCTATACTATACTTTGTGGTTTCCTATAGGGACGCTCTATACCAGGGATCTCTAAACTACGGCCCTCCAGCTGCTGCGGAACTACACTTCCCATGAGGCATTGTAAAACTCTGACATTCACAGACATGACTAGGCATGATGGGAATTGTAGTTCCCGAACACCTGGAGGGCCATAGTTTGGAGACCCCTGCTCTATACTATACTTTGTACCTTCCTATAGGGACACTATACTATACTTTGTACCTTCCTATAGGGGCGCTCTATACTATACTTTGTACCTTCCTATAGGGGAACTCTACACTATACTTTGTACCTTCCTATAGGGGAACTCTACTATACTTTGTACCTTCCTATAGGGGAACTCTACTATACTTTGTACCTTACTATAGGGGAACTCTATACTATACTTTGTACCTTCCTATAGGGGAACTCTATACTATACTTTGTACCTTCCTATAGGGGAACTCTATACTATACTTTGTGGCTTCCTATAGGGGAACTCTACTATACTTTGTACCTTCCTATAGGGACACTCTATACTATACTTTGTACCTTCCTATAGGGACGCTCTATACTATACTTTGTACCTTCCTATAGGGACACTCTATACTATACTTTGTACCTTTCTATAGGGACGCTCTATACTATACTTTGTGGTTTCCTATAGGGACACTCTATACTATACTTTGTACCTTCCTATAGGGGAACTCTACTATACTTTGTACCTTCCTATAGGGACACTCTATACTATACTTTGTACCTTCCTATAGGGGAACTCTATACTATACTTTGTACCTTCCTATAGGGGAACTCTATACTATACTTTGTACCTTCCTATAGGGACACTCTATACTATACTTTGTACCTTTCTATAGGGACACTCTATACTATACTTTGTGGTTTCCTATAGGGACACTCTATACTATAATTTGTACCTTCCTATAGGGGAACTATACTATACTTTGTACCTTCCTATAGGGACACTCTATACTATACTTTGTACCTTCCTATAGGGACGCTCTATACTATACTTTGTACCTTCCTATAGGGACACTCTATACTATACTTTGTACCTTCCTATAGGGGAACTCTATACTATACTTTGTACCTTCCTATAGGGGCACTCTATACTATACTTTGTACCTTCCTATAGGGGAACTCTATACTATACTTTGTACCTTCCTATAGGGTCACTCTATACTATACTTTGTACCTTCCTATAGGGATGCTCTATACTATACTTTGTGGTTTCCTATAGGGACACTCTATACTATACTTTGTTCCTATAGGGACACTCTATACTATACTTTGTACCTTCCTATAGGGACACTCTATACTATACTTTGTACCTTCCTATAGGGACACTCTATACTATACTTTGTACCTTTCTATAGGGGAACTCTACTATACTTTGTACCTTCCTATAGGGGAACTCTATACTATACTTTGTGGCTTCCTATAGGGGAACTCTACTATACTTTGTACCTTCCTATAGGGACACTCTATACTATACTTTGTACCTTTCTATAGGGGAACTCTATACTATACTTTGTGGTTTCCTATAGGGACGCTCTATACTATACTTTGCAGCCTGCTATTTTTTTTAACTGTTTACTGAAGAATATTACTGCTGTTTTCGTTCTATAAAGGGTTAATTTAAAAATGTATTTTTTTTTTTTTTAAACCCCATCGTGATTGGTGATAAAAAAAAAAAAGCGCACTGCTGCTACTAAATATCTAATCCTGGCCATACTGGTATAATTCTTTTTTGTTTTGTTTAAATTGTTATTTATGGTTTGTAAGAATATAGATACAAAAGTCACAAAGGAAAGTACACTTCCCATATTGATTGGCAGGTAGAACTTGGTGTCCTACAATGTCATTGTTGCTTCAATTCTATTGGACAGCAGAGTAGAAATAACAAGGATGCAAATAAACATTTATACAAAGCTTGGGGCTTGACAGTGAATGTGCCGAAGATAAACTAATATCCGTAGTAACTATTCCTAGTCAGGACACTCCCAGCCATGCATCCCGAAGGGCCCATTGAGCTTCAAAGGCAGTTCTGGTACCACGCTTGGTGGCCAATCGTTCCTCAGGAGCTTGGTTGGCACGTACCCGCCCAATAACTTCTCAGGGATTTGGTGAGCTGTTGGACTTCCAGCCTCTTGTAATAAGTAATTAAACTGCTAATAAAATAAGAGTGATCGATAAAGCCACTGTCCATGGGAAACTTCTCTATTCCTAGATTCAAAATCGCTAAGGCTGGATCGGGTTGCGACGTATCGATGATTTTTTATTTTTGTTGGACAAGAATATTCGTACGAATATTTATTTTTTAACATTCGATGAATGTCACTCGAAAATTTCACTTGCTTTAAACATTCAATTTTAAAATGTATGTCATTTCTGACCGAAAACCACATACTGGGCCAGATTCTCATAGAATTCCGGCGGCGTAGCGTAAGCCATTTACACTTCGCCGCCGCATCGTACTAGAGCAAGTGCTTTAATCTCTAAGCCCGTGCTTCGTAGTTTTCACCTGCGTCGCGTAAATCGCCCAGCGTAAACCCGCGCAATTCAAATGGGGCGGCTTGTATTTAAATTAAGCGCGCCCCCGCGTCGAACGAACTGCGCATGCGCCGGCCGGGGAAAAAGCCCAGCGCGCATGCTCCAGCTCACGTCGGAAAGCGTCGTTGAAACCGACGTCAAAACGACGTGAGCGTCATTTACGCAACTCCCTATTCGCGAACGAGTTAGTAAAACGACGTAAGCGACGGAAAAAGCCGACGCTGACCCGATGCCATACTTAACATGGCATCCGACGGCATCTGACGGTACTTCGTGAGGTTACTCCACATCGAAGCTGGGGTAACCTTACGCAGACGAAAACGACGTACGCGACGACGGGGCGGCGTAAAAGCGATCGGGAATCGGCGTACTAGCCTCATTTGCATATGCAAATGAGAAAACAACGTAAAGGCCACCTAGTGTCCGGAGTTGTCATTACACCTATGATCCGCAAGTGTAATGGTTTTACACTTGTCGGATGTAGAAGCGTATCTATGCAAAAGTGATGCTAAGCATCACGCGCATAGATACGAGGCAAAAAAAAACGGCGATACGACGGGGTATCTGAGATACTCCGTCGTAACGCCGCTGAGAATCTGGCCCACTGTCTGAAAAAGTCGTTCGATCAAAGTTTTTTTTTTTTTTGTTTTTTCATTTCGCTCCTTTGCATTTTCCCGTCACTGTGGTTGAAAACGCATATCGATTCAACCCCCAAACATCCCCCCCCCACCCCACACTAATGTCTTTTAAAATGAAGATTTAGAATTAAAAGTAAATTTTTTGTTTGGCCAGCGTAAGGGCCCTTTTACACTGGTGCGTTTTTGCCGCATTTTCGCTGTAAAAATAGCGCTATTAAAACGCTCCCCATGCCCCTCTCCATTGAAATTAATTAAAAACGCGGTAAAATCGCAGTGTTTTAGTTCATTTCAATGGAGGGGGCATGGAGAGCGTTTTAATAGCGCTATTTTTACAGCAAAAATGCACCAGTGTGAAAGGGCCCTAAGTGACAGCAGGCAACAGGTAGCTTGTATCCAGCTGACTGCCTATATTAGAGCGTTTTTGCCACGTTTTCGCAGATTTTTGGATGTAATACAGCTTTGTTTTTTATCCTTTGTTCATTTTGTTTCAATAAATCGCCTATTAAAGTGCGACAGTCCAGGAACATTTTCTTTTTTCCACGGATCAGCGCAGAGTCTGCACCTGTCAGTACTACTATTTACCAATTCATATAGATATTCAAAAATAGATTGTGTTTTTTTTTTTTTTTTTTTTTTTTTACTTTGATGTATAATTTCGTTATAATGTAAACTTTTTTTTTTTTTTCATTTTTATCCAATTAATCAAAACCATAATCAGCCAACTAATCGATTTATTAAAATAATCATTAGTTGCAGCCCTAGTGACGTCCTCTCAATGTCACGTGTTCCAGTCTGACGGCATCTTGATCCCCATGTGTTGCAGAGTGATGTCATGTGTTGCAGTGTGACATCTCGTGTCATATGTTACAATGTGATGTCCTCTCAGTGTAATTTGTTACAGTCTGGCGTCATCTTGATTACATGTGTTTCAGAGCGATGTCATCTTGATGTCGTGTTTCGGAGTATAATGTCATGTTACATGATTTCAATGTCATTTGTTGTGGTGTGACATCATGTCGTTGCCGTGGGTTGGGGTGTGACGTCATGTCGATGTCATGGGTTGGGGTGTGACGTCATGTCGATGTTGGTGTGTGATGTTGCGGTGTGATGTCGATGTCATGGGTTGGGGTGTGCGGTTGAGGTGTGATGTCATGTCGATGTTGGGGTGTGACGTCCTGTCGATGTCGTGGGTTGGGGTGTGCGGTTGTGGTGTGATGTCCTGTCGATGTCGTGGGTTGGGGTGTGCGGTTGTGGTGTGACGTCCTGTCGATGTCGTGGGTTGGGGTGTGCGGTTGTGGTGTGATGTCATGTCGATGTTGGGGTGTGACGTCATGTCGATGTTATGGGTTGGGGTGTGACGTTGTGGTGTGACATCATGTCGATGTTGGGGTGTGACGCTGTGGGTTGCAGGGTGACGTCATGTCGATGTCATGGGTTGGGTGTGGTGTGACGTCATGTCGATGTTGTGGGTTGGGGTGTGACGTCCTGTCGATGTTGGGGTGTGACGTTGTGGGTTGTGGTGTGACGTCATGTCGATGTTGTGGGTTGGGGTGTGACGTCCTGTCGATGTTGGGGTGTGACGTTGTGGGTTGCGGTGTGACGTCATGTCGATGTCGTGGGTTGGAGTGTGACGTTGTGGTGTGACGTCATGTCGATGTCATGGGTTGGGGGTATGACGTCATGTCGATGTTGGTGTGTGATGTTGCGGTGTGATGTCGATGTCATGGGTTGGGGTGTGCGGTTGTGGTGTGATGTCATGTCGATGTTGGGGTGTGACGTCCTGTCGATGTCGTGGGTTGGGGTGTAACGTCATGTCGATGTTATGGGTTGGGGTGTGACGTTGTGGTGTGACATCATGTCGATGTTGGGGTGTGACGCTGTGGTTTGCAGGGTGACGTCATGTCGATGTCATGGGTTGGGTGTGGTGTGACGTCATGTCGATGTTGGGGTGTGACTTTGTGGGTTGTGGTGTGACGTCATGTCGATGTTGTGGGTTGGGGTGTGACGTCATGTCGATGTTGGGGTGTGATGTTGTGGGTTGCGGTGTGACGTCATGTCGATGTCGTGGGTTGGAGTGTGACGTTGTGGTGTGATGTCATGTCAATGTTGGGGTGTGATGTTGCGGTGTGACGTCATGTCAATGTCGTGGCTTGGGATGTGACGTTGTGTCGGGGTGTGACGTCATCTTGATTCCATGTGTTTCGGAAGTGACGTCATGTTGACATTGTGTGTTGGAGTATAATGTCATGTTACAGTGTCACATGATTTCAATGTCATTTGTTAGTGTGACGTCATGTCGATTGTTGTG
>CM056060.1:156672023-156798507 GCA_029574335.1 Rana kukunoris
AATAAAATAGTGGGCGCTCCAATTTTTTTTTTTTTTTTTTTTTTACATCGTGCAATATTTGCGCAACCGTTTATCGAGCGCAAAATGTCAGCATTGCTGACATTTTGCGCTCGATAAACGGTTGCGCAAATATTGCACGATGTAAAAAAAAAAAAGGGGGCACACAAACGCAATAGATTACTCACTTCTTTTTTTTTTTTCTGGGCAAATAGAAAAGATGAGGCTGCGCCGAGCAGAGAGATACCGAACGTGTGTGCGCTCGTGTACATATACGTCGGTATTTTAAAGATGGATATCTCGCTAACGGCGGCAGCTGCTTCCACAACCGAGGTATCCATCTTTCAGCGTGAGCGGTCCTGTAAACGATAACGGTGGTCTCCGCGGCGGCGATCACCGTTGTCGGCAGCGGGAGAGGGGCCCCCCCTTCCCCGCTGCTCTCCCGCGCCCCCCCCCCCGCCGCTTACCGGAGCCGTCGGTAGCGGCGGAGGCGATCGGGTGCTTCCTCCTGCCTCGGCTGGGATGCGAGTGAGGGCAAGATGGCCCCCACCCGTCCCCATAGCATAGCAGGGCGGAAGTGACGTCACAACGTCACTTCCGCCCATGCTTTTTAAAGCAATATTTTCTAAATGTCATTTTTTCAAGTGACCAATTTTTTTAATTTTTTTTTTTTTTGTTTTTGCGTTTTTAGTGTACATATGACGTTTTTTTTGACCCCCGGATCTCATATTTAAGAGGACCTGTCATGCTTTTTTCTTTTACATTCCTTGTAATAGGTATAAAAGTGATCAAATTATTTTTTTCTTTCAGTGTAAAAAATAATAAAATAAATAAAACTAAATTTCTAAGGCCCCCCCGTCCCGACGAGCTCGCGCGCAGAAGCGAACGCATACGCAAGCAGCGCCCGCATATGATAACGGTGTTCAAACCACACACGTGAGGTATCGCCGCGATCGTTAGAGCGAGAGCAATAATTCTAGCCTTAGACCTCCTCTGTAGCTCAAAACTAGTAACCTGCTGAATTTTTTTAAACGTCGCCTATCGAGATTTTTAAGGGTAAAAGTTTGACGCCATGCCACGAGTGAAGCGCAATCTTGTAGCGTGACGTGTTGGGTATCATTTTACTCGGCGTAACATCATCTTTAACAATATATAAAAAAAATTGGTCCAAATTTATTGTTGTCTTATTTTTTAATTCAAAAAAGTTTTTTTTTTTTTTTTTTTCCCCAAAAAAGGGCACTTGTAAGACCGCTGCGCAAATACGGTGTGACAGAAAGTATTGCAATGACCGCCATTTTATTCTCTAGGCCAGTGATGGAGAACCTCGGCACCCCCAGATGTTTTGGAACTACGTTTCCCATGATGCTCAAATACACTGCAGAGTGCTGGGGCATCATGGGAAATGTAGTTCCAAAACATCTGGGGTGCCGAGGTTCCCCATCACTGTTCTAGGGTGTTAGAAAAAATATATATATAATGTTTGGGGGTTTTAAGTAATTTTTCTAGCAAAAAAGAAAATGTTTTAGTCTTGTAAACGCCAAATCTGAAAAACACCCAAGGTCCTTAAGTGGTTAAATGACAATTATTGATCTTTTTCCGGTGTGAGCGGCGATGGGTAGCATAGGCAATGTTTCTGTACATGGGCACCCCTTTTTGCCTTTTTGTGTGGGGGAGGGCTCAAAATATGCGCACAGTGATGTCACTGTTACTTATACAAGGTAATATCTGGCTTAGTAATTCGTTGCACCTATTGAGGAACATATTTTACGTTTTTTGTATCCGGCGTTTTGCTTTAACTCTCATGAGATCTGATCCACCTCCTCCTGGTGGAAAGCCGCCAATGTCATTGCGGTATGTGGCGGGCGGTGACCCGCGCCGGACTCCCGCATTGTGTGTCTTGTTGCGGCCGGTCATAAATTCTGCGCCCGGCTTTCCTTATCAACCGGATTTAATTTACTCCCAAACAAAGCTCTGTAACTACAACAAAAGTGTAGTTTGTAGATTGCAGATGGCGGTTCCGTGGGAATCGAGGGGGGGGGTCCTGCGCCCCCCCCCCCCACGCTCACATTGTGCAATCAGCAGAGACAGTGGAACCCCCCGAAATTGCCTGCAGCAGAGCCAGGAACTGTCCCACCATCCTTCCTGCAGACCCCTGCAACAGGAAAGTTACAAAACACGGCACAGAGCAAAACAAGCCCCGCCCCTGCGGAGCAAGCAGGACAAATTCTTGGACCTGCTGCCCAGGATCCCTCCAGCCTCAATTCTTGCTGCTGGGGGAGGCGTGTTCTCATTACCGGGGAGGTGCTTAGCAGTTTGACAGAAAATACAACCATCTGGCTGACATCCTTCATGCAGAGCTCCCCCCCCCCCCCAACAGGAAAGTCACATGACATGGCACAGAGCGAGTCAGGCCCCGCCCCTGCCTTGGGGACCTGGTACCCACGATCTGTCCAGCCTTGAGCCTTGATTCTTGCTGCTGAAGGCCTTTTCTTATCGGTGAGGTGCTTAGCAGTTTGCATCTTGGCAGAACATACAAGCATCTGGTAGAGCTGCCAGCCTGCTCTCATGCAGCAAGAATGAAAGCGTATGGCTGGCTGCAGTGAGATAGTAGTAGCCAAATCAAATTGCAAATGGATTACAGAGCCGCGGGAATCGGATCTAACTCGGCTCCTGACCATCATCAGAGTCAGCAGGGAAGATGGGAACCCAAGATGATGGTTGTCATGGTGTGGTATACAGAACTGGGAACTGCACCGATACCTTTTAATGGAGACCCGCATAACGTGAAAGTGATGTGACACACAGTGAACCAGAGCTGAGGGTTACTGCTGAGCTGGGGGGTTGGTACTGAGTGGGGGATCAGCAGAGCTGGGGGGGGTTACTACTGAGTGGGGGATCAGCAGAGCTGGGGGGGTTACTACTGAGTGGGGGATCAGCAGAGCTGGGGGGGTTACTACTGAGTGGGGGATCAGCAGAGCTGGGGGTTACTACTGAGCGGGGGGGGGGGGATCAGCAGACCTGGGGGTTACTACTATTGATGGGGCTCAGTAGTAACCCCCACTCAGCAGATCCCCCGCTCAGTAGTAACCCCCAGCTCTCCCCATCCCCCCCCTCGGCTCAGTAGTAACCCCCAGCTTCGACCCAGACTTCCTGTACTGGTGACCCCTATAAAGGCATCCCCCTCACTTCCTGTACTAGTGACAACTATAAAGGCTTCCCCCTCACTTCCTGTACTGGTGACCCCTATAAAGGCTTCCCCCTCACTTCCTGTACTGGTGACCCCTATAAAGGCATCCCCCTCACTTCCTGTACTAGTGACAACTATAAAGGCTTCCCCCTCACTTCCTGTACTGGTGACCCCTATAAAGGCTTCCCCCTCACTTCCTGTACTGGTGACCCCTATAAAGGCTTCCCCCTCACTTCCTGTACTGGTGACCCCAATAAAGGCTTCCCCCTCACTTCCTGTACTGGTAACCACTATAAAGGCTTCCCCCTCACTTCCTGTACTGGTGACCCCTATAAAGGCTTCCCCCTCACTTCCTGTACTGGTGACCCCAATAAAGGCTTCCCCCTCACTTCCTGTACTGGTACCCACTATAAAGGCTTCCCCCTCACTTCCTGTACTGGTACCCACTATAAAGGCTTCCCCCTCACTTCCTGTACTGGTGACCCCTATAAAGGCTTCCCCCTCACTTCCTGTACTGGTGACCCCTATAAAGGCTTCCCCCTCAATTCCTGTACTGGTGACCCCTATAAAGGCTTCCCCCTCACTTCCTGTACTGGTAACCACTATAAAGGCTTCCCCCTCACTTCCTGTACTGGTAACCACTATAAAGGCTTCCCCCTCACTTCCTGTACTGGTGACCCCTATAAAGGCTTCCCCCTCACTTCCTGTACTGGTGACCCCTATAAAGGCTTCCCCCTCACTTCCTGTACTGGTGACCCCTATAAAGGCTTCCCCCTCACTTCCTGTACTGGTGACCCCTATAAAGGCTTCCCCCTCACTTCCTGTACTGGTGACCCCTATAAAGGCTTCCCCCTCAATTCCTGTACTGGTGACCCCTATAAAGGCTTCCCCCTCACTTCCTGTACCGGTGACCCCTATAAAGGCTTCCCCCTCACTTCCTGTACCGGTGACCCCTATAAAGGCTTCCCCTGACTTCCTGTACTGGTGACCCCTATAAAGGCTTCCCCCTCAATTCCTGTACTGGTGACCCCTATAAAGGCTTCCCCCTCACTTCCTGTACCGGTGACCCCTATAAAGGCTTCCCCCTCACTTCCTGTACCGGTGACCCCTATAAAGGCTTCCCCTGACTTCCTGTACTGGTGACCCCTATAAAGTCTTCCCCCTCACTTCCTGTACTGGTGACCCCCTATAAAGGTCTCATGTCCTCATTTCCTGGCTATATGACATCCAGCATCATCTAGCCCTTTCCTCCGCCAGCCTGGCTGTCCCTGGCCCCGCCCTTTTCATTCATTGGATTTGATTTTTTTTCAATCATGGCGGCTTAGCATCATGTGGGCGTTACCTATGCAAATACAGCCAGCCTAGGAACGCCCACTAGTACCCGTCAAAGCATTTTGATATTTGCATAGCTCCTCCCACTGCTTGCGTCAGGACTGAGAGGAGTACTGAGACAAGGGGGCTGGGATGTTTTAAGGCCCCTCCCACCAGCCATGATCTGCCTGCATTGCATAGAGCCCCAGCGATGACATCTGATGAATTCTGTCTCCTGGGTCTCAAGGATTTCTCTCGGGGGGGGGGGGGGGGGGGGGGGGGGGGGGGGGGGGGGGCATGACAACTTTTTGTCTCTGACTCCGATTGTCTCTCACATTTTTGCTCTGCGCCTTTTTTTATTTTAAAACCTCTTTTCCATAAAGCCGATTATGAAAATGTATTTAAAGTAAATGTAAGCCTGAAAATCCCAACTAATCTGAAACATGATGATGTCATTACTAAACTAATTTTCAGTCTTTTTTTCTAAAATCTGCAGTTTATATTAAAACAATCTCTGGTGATCCTGCCATTAAGGTTGCCATTAAGGTTGTTTTTTGGGCACTTCCTGTTACAGGGTGACAACCGCAGCATGGGAGCGGTATAGTGGGAGGTGAGCAGGGATTAGAGGGAGAAGAGGATGAGCAAACTAGAGGACTAGAAGAGCTGGGGGGTTACTACTGAGCGAGGGATCAGCAGAGCTGGGGGGTTACTACTGAGCGAGGGATCAGCAGAGCTGGGGGGTTACTACTGAGTGAGGGATCAGCAGAGATGGGGGGTAATTACTGAGTGAGGGATCAGCAGAGATGGGGGGTAATTACTGAGTGAGGGATCAGCAGAGCTGGGGGGGTTACTACTGAGTGAGGGATCAGCAGAGCTGAGGGGGTTACTACTGAGTGAGGGATCAGCAGAGCTGGGGGGTAATTACTGAGTGAGGGATCGGAAGAGCTGGGGGGGTTACTACTCAGTGAGGGATCAGCAAAGCTGGGGGTTTACTACTGAGTGAGGGCTTAGCAGAGCTGGGGGTTGCTACCGAGTGAGGGCTCAGCAGAGCTGGGGGGTTGCTACCGAGTGAGGGCTCAGCAGAGCTGGGGGGTTGCTACCGAGTGAGGGCTCAGCAGAGCTGGGAAGTTGCTACCGAGTGAGGGCTCAGCAGAGCTGGGGGGTTGCTACCGAGTGAGGGCTCAGCAGAGCTGGGGGGTTGCTACCGAGTGAGGGCTCAGCAGAGCTGGGGGGTTGCTACCGAGTGAGCTCAGCAGAGCTGGGGGGTTGCTACCGAGTGAGGGCTCAGCAGAGCTGGGGGGTTGCTACCGAGTGAGGGCTCAGCAGAGCTGGGGGGTTGCTACCGAGTGAGGGCTCAGCAGAGCTGGGGGTTGCTACCGAGTGAGGGCTCAGCAGAGCTGGGGGTTGCTACCGAGTGAGGGCTCAGCAGAGCTGGGGGGTTGCTACCGAGTGAGGGCTCAGCAGAGCTGGGGGGTTGCTACCGAGTGAGGGCTCAGCAGAGCTGGGGGGTTGCTACCGAGTGAGGGCTCAGCAGAGCTGGGGGGTTGCTACCGAGTGAGGGCTCAGCAGAGCTGGGGGGTTGCTACCGAGTGAGGGCTCAGCAGAGCTGGGGGGTTGCTACCGAGTGAGGGCTCAGCAGAGCTGGGGGGTTGCTACCGAGTGAGGGCTCAGCAGAGCTGGGGGGTTGCTACCGAGTGAGGGCTCAGCAGAGCTGTGGGGTTGCTACCGAGTGAGGGCTCAGCAGAGCTGGGGGGTTGCTACCGAGTGAGGGCTCAGCAGAGCTGGGGGGTTGCTACCGAGTGAGGGATCAGCAGCGCTGGGGGTTACAACTGGGTGAGGGATCAGCAGAGCTGGGGGGTTACTTTTTTATTTATGAAAGTTTATTTTTTTTCCCAACAAAAATGTTATTTGAAAGAACGCTGCGCAAATACCGTGTGACGTGCAAACGATCGCCGTTTTATTCTCTAGGGTCTCTGCTAAAATATATAATATAATTTTATTTTAATTTTTTTCATAAAATCTTTTATTGCTGATATAGAAAATGCACGGAGCGCATGGCATGTTGTCTCCATAAGGAAATCTTATCGGTAGGTTGGCGGTCAGTTGGACGGGAGATCACTAATGGCGGCTCTGCTCTGTACCGCAAAGACAGTCACCAGCGGAGGAGGGGGAATGGCGTCATGCGGCGTTCTCGCGTTCGGAGAAACTCATCGCCGGTCCCGCTTGGTGATGCAATTTTTGCTTAGTCGGCTGAGAAGGCCGAAGCACAGCTGTGTGTTTTCTGCATGGCCCGGCAGATCAGACAATGAATCGCATCCGTTGTTTCCTGGGTGGGCGGGGGGGGAGGGGGGAGGGGACGGACTTGACTTAATGCAATTAAATCCAATTAGAATATTACACTGTATTTAAAGGGCGACTCCAACCAGCCAAATACACAGGGAACCGTTCTACCTCCCGAGTTCTCATTATGGGTCCTGGTGATGTCACTGGTCTCTGTGAAGGATCTCGGTGACGTCACCGGTCTCTGTGAAGGATCTCGGTGACGTCACCGGTCTCTGTGAAGGATCTCGGTGACGTCTCTGTGAAGGATCTCGATGACGTCTCTGTGAAGGATCTCGATGACGTCTCTGTGAAGGATCTCGGTGACGTCTCTGTGAAGGATCTCGGTGACGTCAACGGTCTCTGTGAAGGATCTCGGTGACGTCACCGGTCTCTGTGAAGGATCTCGGTGACGTCTCTGTGAAGGATCTCGATGACGTTCTCGGTCTCTGTGAAGGATCTCGGTGACGTCTCTGTGAAGGATCTCGGTGACGTCTCTGTGAAGGATCTCGGTGACGTCCCCTGTCTCTGTGAAGGATCTCGATGACGTTCTCTGTCTCTGTGAAGGATCTCGGTGACGTCTCTGTGAAGGATCTCGATGACGTTCTCGGTCTCTGTGAAGGATCTCGGTGACGTCTCTGTGAAGGATCTCGGTGACGTCTCTGTGAAGGATCTCGGTGACATCTCTGTGAAGGATCTCGGTGACGTCAACGGTCTCTGTGAAGGATCTCGGTGACGTCTCTGTGAAGGATCTCGATGACGTTCTCGGTCTCTGTGAAGGATCTCGGTGACGTCTCTGTGAAGGATCTCGGTGACGTCTCTGTGAAGGATCTCAGTGACGTCCCCGGTCTCTGTGAAGGATCTTGGTGACGTCCCCGGTCTCTGTGAAGGATCTCGATGACGTTCTCGGTCTCTGTGAAGGATCTCGGTGACGTTCTCGGTCTCTGTGAAGGATCTCGGTGACGTTCTCGGTCTCTGTGAAGGATCTCGATGACGTTCTCGGTCTCTGTGAAGGATCTCGGTGACGTCTCTGTGAAGGATCTCGGTGACGTTCTCGGTCTCTGTGAAGGATCTCGATGACGTTCTCGGTCTCTGTGAAGGATCTCGATGACGTTCTCGGTCTCTGTGAAGGATCTCGGTGACGTTCTCGGTCTCTGTGAAGGATCTCGATGACGTTCTCGGTCTCTGTGAAGGATCTCGATGACGTTCTCGGTCTCTGTGAAGGATCTCGGTGACGTCTCTGTGAAGGATCTCGGTGACGTTCTCGGTGGTCTCTGTGAAGGATCTCGGTGACGTCCCCGGTCTCTGTGAAGGATCTCGGTGACGTCCCCGGTCTCTGTGAAGGATCTCGGTGACGTCCCCGGTCTCTGTGAAGGATCTCGGTGACGTTCTCGGTCTCTGTGAAGGATCTCGATGACGTTCTCGGTCTCTGTGAAGGATCTCGATGACGTTCTCGGTCTCTGTGAAGGATCTCGATGACGTTCTCGGTCTCTGTGAAGGATCTCGGTGACGTCTCTGTGAAGGATCTCGGTGACGTTCTCGGTCTCTGTGAAGGATCTCGGTGACGTCCCCGGTCTCTGTGAAGGATCTCGGTGACGTCCCCGGTCTCTGTGAAGGATCTCGGTGACGTCCCCGGTCTCTGTGAAGGATCTCGGTGACGTCCCCGGTCTCTGTGAAGGATCTCGGTGACGTCCTCGGTCTCTGTGAAGGATCTCAATGACGTTCTCGGTCTCTGTGAAGGAACTCGGTGACGTCTCTGTGAAGGATCTCGGTGACGTCCCCGGTCTCTGTGAAGGATCTCGGTGACGTCCCCGGTCTCTGTGAAGGATCTCGGTGACGTCCCCGGTCTCTGTGAAGGATCTCGGTGACGTCCCCGGTCTCTGTGAAGGATCTCGGTGACGTCCCCGGTCTCTGTGAAGGATCTCGGTGACGTCCCCGGTCTCTGTGAAGGATCTCGGTGACGTCCCCGGTCTCTGTGAAGGATCTCGGTGACGTCTCTGTGAAGGATCCGGTGACGTCCCCGGTCTCTGTGAAGGATCTCGGTGACGTCCCCGGTCTCTGTGAAGGATCTCGGTCTCCCCGTCTCTGTGAAGGATCTCGTGACGTCCCCGGTCTCTGTGAAGGATCTCGGTGACGTCCCCGGTCTCTGTGAAGGATCTCGGTGACGTCCCCGGTCTCTGTGAAGGATCTCGGTGACGTCCCCGGTCTCTGTGAAGGATCTCGGTGACGTCCCCGGTCTCTGTGAAGGATCTCGGTGACGTCCCCGGTCTCTGTGAAGGATCTCAGTGACGTCCCCGGTCTCTGTGAAGGATCTCGGTGACGTCCCCGGTCTCTGTGAGGGATCTCGGTGACGTCCCCGGTCTCTGTGAGGGGTCTCAGTGACGTCCTCGGTCTCTGTGAAGGATCTCGGTGACGTCCCCGGTCTCTGTGAGGATCTCGGTGACGTCCCCGGTCTCTGTGAGGATCTCGGTGACGTCCCCGGTCTCTGTGAAGGATCTCGGTGACGTCCCCGGTCTCTGTGAAGGATCTCGGTGACGTCCCCGGTCTCTGTGAAGGATCTCGGTGACGTCCCCGGTCTCTGTGAAGGATCTCGGTGACGTCCCCGGTCTCTGTGAAGGATCTCGGTGACGTCCCCGGTCTCTGTGAAGGATCTCGGTGACGTCCCCGGTCTCTGTGAAGGATCTCGGTGACGTCCCCGGTCTCTGTGAAGGATCTCGGTGACGTCCCCGGTCTCTGTGAAGGATCTCGGTGACGTCCCCGGTCTCTGTGAAGGATCTCGGTGACGTCCCCGGTCTCTGTGAAGGATCTCGGTGACGTCCCCGGTCTCTGTGAAGGATCTCGGTGACGTCCCCGGTCTCTGTGAAGGATCTCGGTGACGTCCCCGGTCTCTGTGAAGGATCTCGGTGACGTCCCCGGTCTCTGTGAAGGATCTCGGTGACGTCCCGGTCTCTGTGAAGGATCTCGGTGACGTCCCCGGTCTCTGTGAAGGATCTCGGTGACGTCCCCGGTCTCTGTGAAGGATCTCGGTGACGTCCCCGGTCTCTGTGAAGGATCTCGGTGACGTCCCCGGTCTCTGTGAAGGATCTCGGTGACGTCCCCGGTCTCTGTGAAGGATCTCGGTGACGTCCCCGGTCTCTGTGAAGGATCTCGGTGACGTCCCCGGTCTCTGTGAAGGATCTCGGTGACGTCCCCGGTCTCTGTGAAGGATCTCGGTGACGTCCCCGGTCTCTGTGAAGGATCTCGGTGACGTCCCCGGTCTCTGTGAAGGATCTCGGTGACGTCCCCGGTCTCTGTGAAGGATCTCGGTGACGTCCCCGGTCTCTGTGAAGGATCTCGGTGACGTCCCCGGTCTCTGTGAAGGATCTCGGTGACGTCCCCGGTCTCTGTGAAGGATCTCGGTGACGTCACCGGTCTCTGTGAAGGATCTCGGTGACGTCACCGGTCTCTGTGAAGGATCTCGGTGACGTCCCCGGTCTCTGTGAAGGATCTCGGTGACGTCCCCGGTCTCTGTGAAGGATCTCGGTGACGTCACCGGTCTCTGTGAAGGATCTCGGTGACGTCACCGGTCTCTGTGAGGGGTCTCGGTGACGTCCCCGGTCTCTGTGAAGGATCTCGGTGACGTCCCCGGTCTCTGTGAAGGATCTCGGTGACGTCACCGGTCTCTGTGAAGGATCTCGGTGACGTCCCCGGTCTCTGTGAAGGATCTCGGTGACGTCACCGGTCTCTGTGAAGGATCTCGGTGACGTCCCCGGTCTCTGTGAAGGATCTCGGTGACGTCCCCGGTCTCTGTGAAGGATCTCGGTGACGTCCTCGGTCTCTGTGAAGGATCTCGGTGACGTCCCCGGTCTCTGTGAAGGATCTCGGTGACGTCCCCGGTCTCTGTGAAGGATCTCGGTGACGTCCCCGGTCTCTGTGAAGGATCTCGGTGACGTCCCCGGTCTCTGTGAAGGATCTCGGTGACGTCCCCGGTCTCTGTGAAGGATCTCGGTGACGTCCCCGGTCTCTGTGAAGGATCTCGGTGACGTCCCCGGTCTCTGTGAAGGATCTCGGTGACGTCCCCGGTCTCTGTAAAGGATCTCGGTGATGTCCCCGGTCTCTGTGAAGGATCTCGGTGACGTCCCCGGTCTCTGTGAAGGATCTCGGTGACGTCACCGGTCTCTGTGAGGGGTCTCGGTGACGTCTCTGTGAAGGATCTCGGTGACGTCCCCGGTCTCTGTGAAGGATCTCGGTGACGTCCCCGGTCTCTGTGAAGGATCTCGGTGACGTCCCCGGTCTCTGTGAAGGATCTCGGTGACGTCCCCGGTCTCTGTGAAGGATCTCGGTGACGTCCCCGGTCTCTGTGAAGGATCTCGGTGACGTCCCCGGTCTCTGTGAAGGATCTCGGTGACGTCCCCGGTCTCTGTGAAGGATCTCGGTGACGTCCCCGGTCTCTGTGAAGGATCTCGGTGACGTCCCCGGTCTCTGTGAAGGATCTCGGTGACGTCCCCGGTCTCTGTGAAGGATCTCGGTGACGTCCCCGGTCTCTGTGAAGGATCTCGGTGACGTCCCCGGTCTCTGTGAGGGGTCTCAATGACGTCCCCGGTCTCTGTGAAGGATCTCGGTGACGTCCCCGGTCTCTGTGAAGGATCTCGGTGACGTCCCCGGTCTCTGTGAAGGATCTCGGTGACGTCCCCGGTCTCTGTGAAGGATCTCGGTGACGTCCCCGGTCTCTGTGAAGGATCTCGGTGACGTCCCCGGTCTCTGTGAAGGATCTCGGTGACGTCCCCGGTCTCTGTGAAGGATCTCGGTGACGTCCCCGGTCTCTGTGAAGGATCTCGGTGACGTCCCCGGTCTCTGTGAAGGATCTCGGTGACGTCCCCGGTCTCTGTGAGGGGTCTCGATGACGTCCTCGGTCTCTGTGAAGGATCTCGGTGATGTCACTGGTCTCTAATTAACGGAGAGGTTGCATTCTCCTGACTATGAAGCGTCTTGATGACGTCATTGGTCTCCAGTGGTTGGATGGGCTCTGTCAAGGCAACATAACGAAGCCCTCGCGTTGGTGCCGTCTTTGTTTGGGTGGCTTATCTAACATGCTGCTTATTCCAGGCGCTTCGGGTGATTACAAAAAGACGTTCAGAAATAAACACTCTCGGCAACAAAGCGCTCCACTCTGGGGCTGCGGTAATTAGTCGGGGAGCTGCCATGAAAATGCTTGGCTGCGATTTCCCCCCAGTAATTAATTGAAGTTCATTTGCTGTATTTTGGCGGCGTTGTGTTTGTGTCGCTTCCAGAGAGTGGGAACCCAGACTGTCATCCGCCGCGCATTCTCCACAATCATTATTATTATTATTCTGGCCATCCCCGGGTTATTAGAAATGCGTTAGCCCCCGAGATCAAACCTTTCATATCGTTTATGTAAACTTTGCTTTCATTTGCCGCATTCTTCTCTCCACTCGCATGGTGAGGCCTAATTTTACCAAGTTACCATACAACCCAAATATTACCGAATGTAATTATGTTTTATTGTGTTGTTGTTGTTTTTAAATCTTTTAAAATCTCCTGGTGATCCTTCCATGAAATGCGTCGTTCAGGCAGTTCCTTTTATGCGGTGACAACGCTCTGCCACTGTCTACTTTCTAGGTCTTCTGTGTTGTCACTCTCTTATATGCGCCCTTGGTGACTTCAAGAGACCAACCCACATTCCGCAGGCATGGTCCAATGTGTCCCGGGAGGGGTCCCAGACCCTATGCTGTGCACTCCCGATCCCAGTGTTGTGCCTTCCTGTACTGTGCCCTTCTGCATTCTCCCCTGTACTGTGCCCTTCTGCATTCCCCCCCTATACTGTGCCCTTCTGCATTCCCCTCCCCTGTACGGTGCCCTTCTGCATTCCCCTTCCCTGTACGGTGCCCTTCTGCATTCCCCTCCCCTGTATTGTGCCCTTCTGCATTCCCCTCCCCTGTACTGTGCCCTTCTGCATTCCCCCCCTGTTCTGTGCCCTTCTGCATTCCCCCCCTGTTCTGTGCCCTTCTGCATTCCCCTCCCCTGTACGGTGCCCTTCTGCATTCCCCTCCCCTGTACTGTGCCCTTCTGCATTCCCCTCCCCTGTACGGTGCCCTTCTGCATTCCCCTCCCCTGTACGGTGCCCTTCTGCATTCCCCTCCCCTGTACTGTGCCCTTCTGCATTCCCCCCCTGAACTGTGCCCTTCTGCATTCTTCTCCCCTGTACTGCGCCCTTCTGCATTCCCCCCCCCCCCCTGTACTGCGCCCTTCTGCATTCCCCCCCCCTGTACTGCGCCCTTCTGCATTCCCCCCCTGTACTGCGCCCTTCTGCATTCCCCCCCTGTACTGCGCCCTTCTGCATTCCCCCCCCCTGTACTGTGCCCTTCTGCATTCCCCCCCTGTACTGTGCCCTTCTGCATTCCCCCCCTGTACTGCGCCCTTCTGCATTCCCCCCCTGTACTGCGCCCTTCTGCATTCCCCCCCTGTACTGCGCCCTTCTGCATTCCCCTCCCCTGTACGGTGCCCTTCTGCATTCCCCTCCCCTGTATGGTGCCCTTCTGCATTCCCCCCCCCCTGTACGGTGCCCTTCTGCATTCCCCCCCCCCCTGTACGGTGCCCTTCTGCATTCCCCCCCCTGTACGGTGCCCTTCTGCATTCCCCCCCCCCCGTACGGTGCCCTTCTGCATTCCCCCCCTGTACTGTGCCCTTCTGCATTCCCCTCCCCTGTACTGTGCCCTTCTGCATTCCCCCCCTGTGCTGCGCCCTTCTGCATTCCCCCCCTGTGCTGCGCCCTTCACATTCCCCCCCCCCCCCTGTACGGTGCCCTTCTGCATTCCCCTTCCCTGTACTGCGCCCTTCTGCATTCCCCTTCCCTGTACTGCGCCCTTCTGCACCCCCCCCTGTACTGTGCCCTTCTGCATTCCCCCCCTGTGCTGTGCCCTTCACATCCCCCCCCCCCTGTACGGTGCCCTTCTGCATTCCCCTTCCCTGTACGGTGCCCTTCTGCATTCCCCTTCCCTGTACTGCGCCCTTCTGCATTCCCCTTCCCTGTACTGTGCCCTTCTGCACCCCCCCCCTGTACTGTGCCCTTCTGCATTCCCCCCCCTGTGCTGTGCCCTTCACATTCCCCCCCCCCTGTACGGTGCCCTTCTGCATTCCCCTTCCCTGTACTGCGCCCTTCTGCATTCCCCCCCCTGTACTGCGCCCTTCTGCACCCCCCCCCTGTACTGTGCCCTTCTGCATTCCCCCCCTGTGCTGTGCCCTTCTGCATTCCCCCCCCCCTTGTGCTGTGCCCTTCTGCATCCCCCCCCCTGTGCTGTGCCCTTCTGCATTCCCCCCCCCCTGTGCTGTGCCCTTCTGCATTCCCCCCCCCCTGTGCTGTGCCCTTCTGCATTCCCCCCCTCCTGTATTGTGCCCTTCTGTATTCCCTGCACTTAGTAGGAGGAGAAATGTCCTCAGTCTCCCCTCCCTCAGTGATCAGACTGTACATTGTAACTTTGTAGAAGGAGGAGGAGGCATTTCCTCAGTCCCCTCCCCCAGTGATCAGACTGTAAATTGTAACTTTGTAGAAGGAGGAGGAGGCGGCATTTCCTCAGCCCCCTCCCCCAGTGATCAGACTGTACATTGTAACTTTGTAGAAGGAGGAGGAGGCATTTCCTCAGTCCCCTCCCCCAGTGATCAGACTGTAAATTGTAACTTTGTAGAAGGAGGAGGAGGCGGCATTTCCTCAGCCCCCTCCCCCAGTGATCAGACTGTACATTGTAACTTTGTAGAAGGAGGAGGTTTTTAATATGGGAAAATCTGTGATCACCGGTCCAATGACAGCAGAGCTCTGTCTGGATGTAGGAAGACGTCTCTCGGGTACTTGTATATAAAACGACGTCTTTGTATAAACGCGTTTTGTTATCTGTCTGCGGATTTCACGTCTTTTCTAAATTGGATGTGAATTGTTTCCGGGAGACGAGCGCAGAATGTCCCCCCCCCCCCTCCCCCCATCGTGTGCGTCTGTAGGAGGAAACTCCTCCGCCATCCCAGCGAACGATCCTTCCTTCGCCTCTCCTGTCACATGCAATCAGTGCGGACGGCCGTGAAGGCAGAGGCGTCCGCTGTGCAGAGGGGGAGGGGGGGATCCTCGCTGTGTGAGCGTGCTCTGCCCGCAGGAGAACCGAGCATTCTGGGGGAAAAAAGAAGGGGGGCGGTCGCGGCTCCGTCTGAACCTAAGCGAGGGGGACGGGGTGTCGCTGCGCTGCGTCTCCCGCCGTGCGTTTTTAGGTCGCGGCTTCAGAGGAAAAAAACGCCGGATTCACCTTCACCCGCCAAAAATATATATACCCTCTTGTCCCCAAAAATCCAATCCGGGAGAAAAAGGTGAAGTTTAACCCCCTCCATACCGGGCACTTTTACCCCCCTCCCTGCCCAGTCATCAGATTTCAGCGCTCTCGCACTTTGAATGACAATTACACGATCATGCTACTCTGTACACATAGGAGATTTTTTATCATTTTATTCACACAAATAGAACTTTCTTTCGACCACTTCCTGGGGGGTTTTAATTTTTTTTTGCTTAAAAAGACCAAAAATGTGGGGAAATAAAATCAAGAACCCCCCCCCCCTTGGTTTCTGTTAGAAAATTTTGTAAATAAGTATTTTTTTTTCTTCACCAATGGGCACTAATTAGTGGCACTGAGGGGCACTCATTGGCGGCACTGACAACAGGCAACTGGGCAAGGAGACCTTGGAGGCTTTGGGTCTTTCCATCCACCTTGGAGGCTTTGGGTGTTCCTGCCTGGTTTGGAGGTTCACCCCCTTGGTTTGGGTGTTTCCATCCACCTTGGAGGTTCACCCCCTTGGTTTGGGTGTTTCCATCCACCTTGGAGGCTTCTGTGTTCCTGCCTGGTTTGAAGGTTCACCACCTTGGTTTAGGGTGTTTCCATCCACATTGGAGGCTTTGGGTGTTCCTGCCTGGTTTGGAGGTTCACCCCCTTTGTTTGGGCGTTCCTGTCTGGTTTGGAGGTTCGCCCCCTTGCTTTGGGTCTTTCCATCCACCTTTGAGGCTTCAGGTGTTCCTGCCTGGTTTGGTTTGGAGGTTCACTCCCTTGGTTTGGGAGTTTCCAATCACCTTGGAGGCTTTGGGTGTTCATGCCTGGTTTGGAGGTTCACCCTTTTTGGTTTGGGTGTTTACATCCACCTTGGGGGCTTTGGGTATTCCTGCCTGGTTTGGAGGTTCATCCGCTTGGTTTGGGTCTTTCCATCCACCTTGGAGGCTTTGGGTGTTCCTATTGGTTTGGAGGTTCACCCCCTGGCTTTGGGTGTTTCCACCGACCTTGGAGGTTTTAGGTGTTTCCACCCACTCTTTTAGAGGCTTTTAATGTTCCTGTTGTAGAGGCGTTGGGGGTTTCCTGCTGGCCTTGAGTGGTCCTGTCCATCTTGAAAACCTTAGAGTCTCCACCTGCCCTAAATAGTTTGGTTGGTTGCTCCATGGACCTCGGAGGCTTCAGTTGTTACCACCTGTCTCAAGGTGATGTCCCACCCGCCATAATGTAAAATCCAGCTGGGAACCTCCGGCATTGGCCTTCGGTGTGCGGGACAACCACAGAAATCTGGACACTGGAGCACTCGGGAGAAATGAGAAAACATTGGAAGGTTTTGGATCCGCAGCATCCTCCAGACACTGAAATATTTTGTTGTGAATGGACTGATCCTTTTAGACACGACCGTCTCCATACAGCTCCTGCACCGCCAGGCCATGTGACTTGGACTTTGCAGAAGAGGTGAAAGTTGTATTTTTCTTCCTTGCGTTGCGTTTTCTTGCGTTTTCCCCTCAGTGATTCGGACAGATCGCTCTAAATATATACTAATGCGTTTTTACCTTCTCCTTGGGGCAGGGGAGGGACGTGTGTCCAGGCCTCCCATCCTTCTCGCGGGTTTCGTCTCCCCCTTTGTGTGTCGGTACGTCTAGAGCTTGCCGTGTCCCTGGGCAGACATGTTTGTTTTTTTCCTCTCCACTTAGACATTCGTAAGAAGCGTGCTGGACTGTGATATGGAACCGCCTGCAGCGCTCTCCGCTGTCATGACATGGAAGAGGAATTACCCCGGCTCCCGCCGGCGGAGCGCTGATATTTCATAATCTGATCTAATTACCAGCCGTGGCAAGATTTTTAAATAGTCGCACTAGGCCAGGGCCCAGGGGTGACCAGGAGGACGGGGCTCCTCTCTGTAGATGACCCTGGGTGTCTTTGTTGTTACATTCACCAGCTGTGTGATGGCTCTACTCACCGGAGGTGAAAATCTGTAGTAGGTTTTTGATACATAAACATTTTTATTATTTTTTTTTTTTTTTTTTTTGCATATAATATAGATGTTAGATGAAGGACATGCCCAACCCCAGCAGAGGGGGCACTGTTCATTATTCTGGATATGGGAGGGCAGTGTTTGGGTTCAAGCATGGGGATTGGCCACTCCACAGTCACGTGGGGGGCGGGGTCATGATCCCGTTGTAAGCTTCTTGTAAGCCTTTACACTGGGATAAGACTTGGAACTTTGAAGGGTAAGCAGAGCGTTGAGGAATCACTGGGAAAAGGTAAGTATCAGTGGGGAGGGGGATTGAGCTGAACCTTTCTTTTTAATTGGTCTGTGGGGTCGCCAAAAAGCTTGTAGTCAAAAACAGAGGGGAAATCATTTTGGAGAAATCTGTGACTAAACCTGGAGCAAGAGGTGCTGGGTGTGTGCCAGCCCTAGAGGGAGGAGAGCTGGGTGTGTGCCGGCCCTAGATGGAGGAGAGCTGGGTGTGTGCCGGCCCTAGAGGGAGGGGTGCTGGGTGTGTGCCAGCCCTAGAGGGAGGAGAGCTGGGTGTGTGCCCAGCCCTAGAGGGAGGGGTGCTGGGTGTGTGCCGGCCCTAGAGGGAGGAGAGCTGGGTGTGTGCCAGCCCTAGATGGAGGAGAGCTGGGTGTGTGCCGGCCCTAGAGGGAGGGGTGCTGGGTGTGTGCCAGCCCTAGAGGGAGGAGAGCTGGGTGTGTGCCAGCCCTAGATGGAGGAGAGCTGGGTGTGTGCCGGCCCTAGAGGGAGGGGTGCTGGGTGTGTGCCAGCCCTAGAGGGAGGAGAGCTGGGTGTGTGCCGGCCCTAGATGGAGGAGAGCTGGGTGTGTGCCGGCCCTAGAGGGAGGGGTGCTGGGTGTGTGCCGGCCCTAGAGGGAGGAGAGCTTGGTGTGTGCCGGCCCTAGATGGAGGAGAGCTGGGTGTGTGCCGGCCCTAGAGGGAGGGGAGCTGGGTGTGTGCCGGCCCTAGAGGGAGGGGAGCTGGGTGTGTGCCCAGCCCTAGAGGGAGGGGAGCTGGGTGTGTGCCCAGCCCTAGAGGGAGGGGAGCTGGGTGTGTGCCGGCCCTAGAGGGAGGGGTGCTGGGTGTGTGCCGGCCCTAGAGGGAGGGGAGCTGGGTGTGTGCCCAGCCCTAGAGGGAGGGGAGCTGGGTGTGTGCCCAGCCCTAGAGGGAGGGGAGCTGGGTGTGTGCCCAGCCCTAGAGGGAGGGGAGCTGGGTGTGTGCCCAGCCCTAGAGGGAGGGGAGCTGGGTGTGTGCCCAGCCCTAGAGGGAGGGGAGCTGGGTGTGTGCCCAGCCCTAGAGGGAGGGGAGCTGGGTGTGTGCCCAGCCCTAGAGGGAGGGGAGCTGGGTGTGTGCCCAGCCCTAGAGGGAGGGGAGCTGGGTGTGTGCCCAGCCCTAGAGGGAGGGGAGCTGGGTGTGTGCCCAGCCCTAGAGGGAAGGGAGCTGGGTGTGTGCCCAGCCCTAGATGGAGGAGAGCTGGGTGTGTGCCGGCCCTAGATGGAGGAGAGCTGGGTGTGTGCCGGCCCTAGATGGAGGAGAGCTGGGTGTGTGCCGGCCCTAGATGGAGGAGAGCTGGGTGTGTGCCGGCCCTAGATGGAGGAGAGCTGGGTGTGTGCCGGCCCTAGATGGAGGAGAGCTGGGTGTGTGCCGGCCCTAGATGGAGGAGAGCTGGGTGTGTGCCGGCCCTAGAGGCAGGGGAGCTGGGTGTGTGCCCAGCCCTAGAGGGAGGGGGGCTGGGTGTGTGCCCAGCCCTAGAGGGAGGGGAGCTGGGTGTGTGCCCAGCCCTAGAGGAAAGGGAGCTGGGTGTGTGCCCGGCCTTAGAGGGAGGGGAGCTGGGTCTGTGCCATCCCTAGAGGGAGGGGAGCTGGGTGTGTGCCCGGCCCTAGAGGGAGGGGAGCTGGGTGTGTGCCCGGCCCTAGAGGGAGGGGAGCTGGGTGTGTGCCCGGCCCTAGAGGGAGGGGAGCTGGGTGTGTGCCCGGCCCTAGAGGGAGGGGAGCTGGGTGTGTGCCTGGCCCTAGAGGGAGGGGAGCTGGGTGTGTGCCCGGCCCTAGAGGGAGGGGAGCTGGGTGTGTGCCCGGCCCTAGAGGGAGGGGAGCTGGGTGTGTGCCCGGCCCTAGAGGGAGGGTAGCTGGGTGTGTGCCCGGCCCTAGAGGGGGGGAGCTGGGTGTGTGCTGGCCTTAGAGGGGGGGAGCTGGGTGTGTGCCGGCCTTAGAGGGGGGGAGCTGGGTCTGTGCTTGCTCCTGGAGGACAGCGTGCTGGGAGGCTTGTGCTGGCCCTGGAGGAATGAGTGCTGGGGGTCTGTGCCGGCCCTGGAGGAATGAGTGCTGGGGGTCTGTGCCGGCCCTGGAGGAATGAGTGCTGGGGGTCTGTGCCGGCCCTGGAGGAATGAGTGCTGGGGGTCTGTGCCGGCCCTGGAGGAATGAGTGCTGGGGGGGTCTGTACCAGTCCTTCAGGGAGGAGTACAGGGGGGGGGGGTCTGTGATATTTTTTCCAGATGTTCCTGACAGTTGAAGACATTGGGACTTCATTATTAATATTTTTCTATTTCGGGGGAAGTTCTCTGAAATGCCTTTTGCAGTTTTGTGATCGGTTTTATGTGCAGATCGTGCAAAGTGGAGAAATCTTCTGTACAACCAGCCTGCCCGTAGATGGGTGGAATGTCGGCCGCTCCCTGCTGAACCGTCCATCTATGGCTGGCTTCAGACTGGTCCTTCGGTCCTTGTTCAGGATTGTGAAACATTTCAAATCTTTTTATACATTTTTAATTCCTATTTTCTTTTCCTTTCAGGGCAGAGAAGACCGAGGTCCTGAGTGACGATCTTTTGCAGGTAAGTGATCGAATTATTGTGGAAGAGCGGGATGATAACGGGACACATGAAGGCTAGGAATGAACGCTCTATAGGACTGTCCCTATGAATGAACGCTCTATAGGACTGTCCCTATGAATGAACGCTCTATAGGACTGTCCCTATGAATGAACGCTCTATAGGACTGTCCCTATGGATGAACGCTCTATAGGACTGTCCCTATGAATGAACGCTCTATAGGACTGTCCCTATGAATGAACGCTCTATAGGACTGTCCCTATGAATGAACGCTCTATAGGACTGTCCCTATGAATGAACGCTCTATAGGACTGTCCCTATGAATGAACGCTCTATAGGACTGTCCCTATGAATTAACCCTCTATAGGACTATCCCTATGAATGAACCCTCTGTAGGACTATCCCCTATGAATGAAGGCTCTGTAGGACTATCCCCTATGAATGAAGGCTCTGTAGGACTATCCCCTATGAATGAAGGCTCTGTAGGACTATCCCCTATGAATGAAGGCTCTGTAGGACTATCCCCTATGAATGAAGGCTCTGTAGGACTATCCCCTATGAATGAAGGCTCTGTAGGACTATCCCCTATGAATGAAGGCTCTGTAGGACTATCCCCTATGAATGACGGCTCTGTAGGCTCTATGAATGTAGGACTATCCCCTATGAATGAAGGCTCTGTAGGACTATCCCCTATGAATGAAGGCTCTGTAGGACTATCCCCTATGAATGAAGGCTCTGTAGGACTATCCCCTATGAATGAAGGCTCTGTAGGACTATCCCCTATGAATGAAGGCTCTGTAGGACTATCCCCTATGAATGAAGGCTCTGTAGGACTATCCTGTAGGACCTAGGCTCTGTGACTATCCCCTATGATGAAGGCTCTGTAGGACTATCCCCTATGAATGAAGACTCTGTAGGACTATCCCCTGAGAATGAAGGCTCTGTAGGACTATCCCCTATGAATGAAGGCTCTGTAGGACTATCCTCTATGAATGAAGGCTCTGTAGGACTTTTCCCTATGAATGAAGGCTCTGTAGAACTATCCCCTATGAATGAAGGCTCTGTAGGACTATCCCCTATGAATGAAGGCTCTATAGGACTATCCCTATGAATGAAGGCTCTGTAGGACTATCCCCTGAGAATGAAGGCTCTGTAGGACTATGCCTATGAATGAACGCTCTGTAGGACTTTTCCCTATGAATGAAACTCTATGTAATGAACTATAGGACTGTCCCTATGAATGAAGGCTCTGTAGGACTATCCCCTATGAATGAAGGCTCTATAGGACTATCCCTATGAATGAAGGCTCTGTAGGACTATCCCCTGAGAATGAAGGCTCTGTAGGACTATGCCTATGAATGAACGCTCTATAGGACTTTCCCCATGAATGAACCACCCCTATGAATGAATGCTCTATAGGACTGTCTTTATATATGAAGGCTCTATAGGCCTACCCCTATGAATGAACGCTCTATAGGACTGTCCCTATGAATGAACACTCTATAGGACTGTCCCTATGAATGAACGCTCTATAGGACTGTCCCTATGAATGAACGCTCTATAGGACTGTCCCTATGAATGAACGCTCTATAGGACTGTCCCTATGAATGAACGCTCTATAGGACTGTCCCTATGAATGAACGCTCTATAGGACTGTCCCTATGAATGAACGCTCTATAGGACTGTCCCTATGAATGAACGCTCTATAGGACTATCCCTATGATGAATGAACGCTCTATAGGACTATCCCTATGATGAATGAACGCTCTATAGGACTATCCCTATGATGAATGAACGCTCTATAGGACTATCCCTATGATGAATGAACGCTCTATAGGACTATCCCTATGATGAATGAACGCTCTATAGGACTATCCCTATGATGAATGAACGCTCTATAGGACTATCCCTATGATGAATGAACGCTCTATAGGACTATCCCTATGATGAATGAACCCTCTATAGGACTATCCCTATGAATGAACCCTCTATAGGACTATCCCTATGATGAATGAACCCTCTATAGGACTAATCCTATGAATGAAGGCTCTGTAGGACTATCCCCTATGAATGAAGGCTCTGTAGGACTATCCCCTATGAATGAAGGCTCTGTAGGACTATCCCCTATGAATGAAGGCTCTGTAGGACTATGCCCTATGAATGAAGGCTCTGTAGGACTATCCCCTATGAATGAAGGCTCTGTAGGACTATCCCCTATGAATGAAGGCTCTGTAGGACTATCCCCTATGAATGAAGGCTCTGTAGGACTATCCCCTATGAATGAAGGCTCTGTAGGACTATCCCCTATGAATGAAGGCTCTGTAGGACTATCCCCTATGAATGAAGGCTCTGTAGGACTATCCCCTATGAATGAAGGCTCTGTAGGACTATCCCCTATGAATGAAGGCTCTGTAGGACTATCCCCTGTGAATAAAGGCTCTGTAGGACTATCCCCTGTGAATGAAGGCTGTAGGACTATCCCCTGTGAATGAAGGCTGTAGGACTATCCCCTGTGAATGAAGGCTGTAGGACTATCCCCTGTGAATGAAGGCTCTGTAGGACTATCCCCTGTGAATGAAGGCTCTGTAGGACTATCCCCTATGAATGAAGGCTGTGTAGGACTATCCCCTATGAATGAAGGCTGTGTAGGACTACCCCCTATGAATAAAGGCTCTGTAGGACTATCCCCTGAGAATGAAGGCTGTAGGACTATCCCCTGTGAATGAAGGCTGTAGGACTATCCCCTGTGAATGAAGGCTGTAGGACTATCTCCTGTGAATGAAGGCTCTGTAGGACTATCCCCTGTGAATGAAGGCTCTGTAGGACTATCCCCTATGAATGAAGGCTGTGTAGGACTATCCCCTATGAATGAAGGCTGTGTAGGACTATCCCTTATAAATGAAGGCTCTGTAGGACTATCCCCTATGAATGAAGGCTCTGTAGGACTATCCCCTATGAATGAAGGCTCTGTAGGACTATCCCCTGTGAATGAAGGCCCTGTAGGACTATCCCCTGTGAATGAAGGCTCTGTAGGACTATCCCCTGTGAATGAAGGCTCTGTAGGACTATCACTAGGAATGAAGGCTCTGTAGGACTATCACTAGGAATGAAGGCTCTATGGGACGATCCCTAGGAATGAACGCTCTATAGGACGATCCCTAGGAATGAACGCTCTATAGGACGATCCCTAGGAATGAACGCTCTATAGGACGATCCCTAGGAATGAACGCTCTATAGGACGATCCCTAGGAATGAACGCTCTATAGGACGATCCCTAGGAATGAACGCTCTATAGGACGATCCCTAGGAATGAACGCTCTATAGGACGATCCCTAGGAATGAACGCTCTATAGGACGATCCCTAGGAATGAACGCTCTATAGGACGATCCCTAGGAATGAACGCTCTATAGGACGATCCCTAGGAATGAACGCTCTATAGGACGATCCCTAGGAATGAACGCTCTATAGGACGATCCCTAGGAATGAAGGCTCTGTAGGACTATCCCCTGAGAATGAAGGCTCTGTAGGACTATCCCTATGAATGAACGCTCTATAGGACTTTCCCCATGAATGAACCACCCCTATGAATGAATGCTCTATAGGACTGTCTTTATATATGAAGGCTCTATAGGCCTACCCCTATGAATGAACGCTCTATAGGACTACCCCTAGGAATGAACCACCCATATGAATAAATGATCGATCCACTTACTCCAATGAATGAAACCAAAGTTCATTCACCTCTGTGTGTTTTTTTGCTGCAGGTGGAGAAGCGGCTGGAGCTGGTGAAGCAAGTCTCTCACAGCACACACAAGAAGCTGACGGCGTGTTTACAAGGCCATCAAGGGACCGACACCGACAAGCGATCGGTAAGACCCTCATTTTTCACTGAAGCCCAATTTGAACTTTTTAAGTTTAGAGCTGCAGAATACAAACTTTTGGCAGTGATGTGCATTCCAAGATCTGACAATATGTTCCCAACGCGGCATAAAACGCGTTCGGGGGGGGGGGGCATCACATCTTCAGCTCTGAGGGGTTCATGGTGGGACTTGTAGTCCTTTTGGGGGGGTCACATCCCAGCATGAACCTTGCCCTGATATCTAAGGATGTGTCTTCCTCCTTCCATCCCTCGGAGGGTCTCATCTGTCAGTGTCCCCTCCCTCTCCCTCTTCTGCTGCCCCCTTATCTGCCTACCGTCCTATCAGCGCCCTTGTAAAGGGGGGGGGGGGTGTCTCATCAGCCAGGGGTCCACCACAGGCTGTCAGTGAGGGATATTTTAGGGAGCATCAGATCGGTCCAGGGCCACGGGGGCAATTGCGGGACACTGTATTGTCCCGGAATGAGGGTGCCTGGGGACCGGGACAGAGCTGCCAATTGCGGGATTGTCCCGTGGAATCAGGGACGGTTGGTAGGTATGCACCATGAATGCTGCTGCCGGGCTCATCCACCTTACCAACTACCAATTGCCCACCACCCATCTCTGCTAATCCCTTCCACTGGCTTCCAATCGCCCCAATATTTATTTTTAAATACTAACAACTAGGGTTGTCCCGATACCACTTTTTTAGGACCGAGTACAAGTACCAATACTTTTTTTCAAGTACTCGCCGATACCGAATACCGATACTTTTTTTAAATGTGTCCCCAAATGCAGCCATGTCCCCCCACAAATGCAGCCATGTCCCCCCTACAGATGCAGCCATGTCCCCCTACAGATGCAGCCATGTCCCCCTACAGATGCAGCTATGTCCCCCACAAATGCAGCCATGTCCCCCCAGCCATGTCCCCCACATGTGCAGCCATGTCCCCTCACGAATACAGCCATGTCCCCTCACGAATGCAGCCATGTCCCCCCACAGATTCAGCCATGTCCCCCCACAGATGCAGCCATGTCCCCCTACAGATGTAGCCATGTCCCCCTACAGATGTAGCCATGTCCCCCTACAGATGCAGCCATGTCCCCCTACAGATGCAGCCATGTCCCCCACATATGCAGCCATGTCCCCCCCCCCCCATATGCAGCCATGTCCCCCCCCCCATATGCAGCCATGTCCCCCCCCCCATATGCAGCCATGTCCCCCCCCCCCATATATGCCATGCCATGTCCCCCCCCCCCATATGCAGTCATCATGTCCCCCCCCCATATGCAGTCATCATGTCCCCCCCCATATGCAGTCATCATGTCCCCCCACATATGCAGTCATCATGTCCCCCCACAGATGCAGCCATGTCCCCCCCACAGATGCAGCCATGTCCCCCCCCACATATGCAGCCATCATGTCCCCCCACATATGCAGTCATCATGTCCCCCCACAGATGCAGCCATGTCCCCCCATACTGTATATGCAGATGGCGCCGCCACCTAGAACATCGCAGCTTTCATTTGAATAGCTATGTGTTCCCCGCCGCACCGCATGTAGACACTCCCCCTTGCTCGGGCACTTTGATAGACAGATCACCCGTCCAATCCTGGGGGGTAGTGTCGGATCTGGCATCGGGGGCATTTGCGGGAATACAAGTACTCACGAAAATGCTCAGTATCGGTCCCGATACTGGTATCGGTATCGGGACAACCCTACTAACAACGACCTACAAAGACATCTGCAACTTTACATCCAGGAGGTCCTTCCAGGGCCTCCTGCTCTCTGGCTCCCCCGTCGCCTCATCCCATGCTCCTATGCTCACCTCCAGGACTTCTCCAGAGCCTCTCCTTCCAGGGCCTCCTGCTCTCTGGCTCCCCCGTCGCCTCATCCCATGCCCCTATGCTCACCTCCAGGACTTCTCCAGAGCCTCTCCTTCCAGGGCCTCCTGCTCTCTGGCTCCCCCGTCGCCTCATCCCATGCTCCTATGCTCACCTCCAGGACTTCTCCAGAGCCTCTCCTTCCAGGGCCTCCTGCTCTCTGGCTCCCCCGTCGCCTCATCCCATGCCCCTATGCTCACCTCCAGGACTTCTCCAGAGCCTCTCCTTCCAGGGCCTCCTGCTCTCTGGCTCCCCCGTCGCCTCATCCCATGCTCCTATGCTCACCTCCAGGACTTCTCCAGAGCCTCTCCTTCCAGGGCCTCCTGCTCTCTGGCTCCCCCGTCGCCTCATCCCATGCCCCTATGCTCACCTCCAGGACTTCTCCAGAGCCTCTCCTTCCAGGGCCTCCTGCTCTCTGGCTCGTCCGTCGCCTCATCCCATGCCCCTATGCTCACCTCCAGGACTTCTCCAGAGCCTCTCCTTCCAGGGCCTCCTGCTCTCTGGCTCCCCCGTCGCCTCATCCCATGCTCCTATGCTCACCTCCAGGACTTCTCCAGAGCCTCTCCTTCCAGGGCCTCCTGCTCTCTGGCTCCCCCGTCGCCTCATCCCATGCCCCTATGCTCACCTCCAGGACTTCTCCAGAGCCTCTCCTTCCAGGGCCTCCTGCTCTCTGGCTCCCCCGTCGCCTCATCCCATGCTCCTATGCTCACCTCCAGGACTTCTCCAGAGCCTCTCCTTCCAGGGCCTCCTGCTCTCTGGCTCCCCCGTCGCCTCATCCCATGCTCCTACGCTCACCTCCAGGACTTCTCCAGAGCCTCTCCTTCCAGGGCCTCCTGCTCTCTGGCTCCCCCGTCGCCTCATCCCATGCTCCTATGCTCACCTCCAGGACTTCTCCAGAGCCTCTCCTATCCTCTGATGTTTCCAATCTGTCTGACTTTCTCCTACTCTCTTCATCTCATCTCTTTTGGGGTAGCCTATCTCCTGCCTTCACCAAACTACTGAACTTTATACTTTCTCCATCGGCTCATCCCCTCGTAAGTGTTACCTTTTTTGTATCACTTTCCCTCTACTTTGGACCAGACTTTTTCAACCAGGGCGTCTTCATGTTTCTTTGGGAGGGTTCCTTGGCATAATGCCTAGAAATTGCCCAAACATTGGTGGATCAAACCTCCCATTTAGTTACGAAAAAGTCCGTTTTTTTTTTTGTTCGCAATTTAAAACATTCCAGTCCCTGGCATCCTAACAACCCAGAGCCGTTTCAAGGATTTTGGGGGCCCCAAGCAAAATGGGGCACCCCCCCCCCCCCCGCACGCAAAGCCAACGTTAGCGCTACACAAATTTTTTACACCCATGTTTTACTCCTCCCCCTCCCTAGTCACTATGTTTTTCTATTCTCACCTCCCTTCTTCCCTGTAGGCTGCCGCTGTAGCGTGGACGAGCCCCTCTTCCCCCTGTCAGTCCGGTGTTCTATCATTATGGGTCCCCAGTCCCCTATCGGATAGTCCCCGGGCCGTGCTGGGTACTGCGGCGGTACAGGAGATTCAGTTTCCTGTGTTCCCGGCCGGACTGACAGGAAGTGAGCACTCAGTGTGCACTTCCTGTCAGTTCGGCCGGGAACAGGAAACTGAATCTCCTGTACCACGTGCGGTACCTGGCCGGACTGACAGGACTCCAGGAGGATGGAAGGAAGAAGAGCCTGGGAAGGGGAAGTTGGGGGCCCCAGGCCAGTTTGGGGCCCCAAGCAATTGTTTGTTTTGCCTGTCTTGTTGCAACGGGCCTGTAACAACCAATAATGTTATTGTAGCACAATTTTGAGTACAGCCTCACATAATAATATGCAATAATAATTAGCAAAGAGGTGCCATCAAGCAAGAATGTCATTGGTTGATAAGGAGGACGTTTAATGCCTGCGCAGCATCCTTGTCTGCCCTTCCCCCTGCCCATTTCTGTGTCCGCATTGGGATCACATTAGCTGAGTAAGAGAAAGATAATTCTTCTAAACCCAGAATTTCCTGACCCTTTCAGCACCAGTCTTAATAGCATCATGGGCCCCTGGGCAAGGTAATACTCTGGGGCCCCTACAATGATGACAGTGCAGGTAAACAGACATCAAGTAGGTAGGAGGCAGACAGCCCCCCCCCCCCCGTGTATCTATCACTCTCAGTGCCATCATGGGGCCCCCAATTTCAGGGCAGTGTGGGCTCAAGGACCAGCTGCTTTGGGGAAAAAACAGGGGCCCACCGTGTAGCTGGGGCCCCTGGGCAGTGCCCAGGTGTGCCCTCTCATTAAGACAGCCCTGTTTAACATCAAGGAACCGTTGAAGTAATTTTCCGGTCTCAGGAAACCCTCTGCTAAAAATGACCATATTTACAACTCATTATACATCAGTGTGATGATCAGTGAGAAGAATGTCCCTTACATTGGTGATCAGTGGGAAGAATGTCCCTTACATTGGTGATCAGTGAGAAGAATGTCCCTTACATTGGTGATCAGTGAGAAGAATGTCCCTTACATTGGTGATCAGTGAGAAGAATGTCCCTTACATTGGTGATCAGTGAGAAGAATGTCCCTTACATTGGTGATCAGTGAGAAGAATGTCCCTTACATTGGTGATCAGTGAGAAGAATGTCCCTTACATTGGTGATCAGTGGGAAGAATGTCCCTTACATTGGTGATCAGTGAGAAGAATGTCCCTTACATTGGTGATCAGTGAGAAGAATGTCCCTTACATTGATGATCAGCGAGAAGAATGTCCCTTACATTGGTGATCAGTGAGAAGAATGTCCCTTACATTGGTGATCAGTGGGAAGAATGTCCCTTACATTGGTGATCAGTGAGAAGAATGTCCCTTACATTGGTGATCAGTGAGAAGAATGTCCCTTACATTGGTGATCAGTGGGAAGAATGTCCCTTACATTGGTGATCAGTGAGAAGAATGTCCCTTACATTGGTGATCAGTGAGAAGAATGTCCCTTACATTGGTGATCAGTGAGAAGAATGTCCCTTACATTGGTGATCAGTGAGAAGAATGTCCCTTACATTGGTGATCAGTGAGAAGAATGTCCCTTACATTGGTGATCAGTGAGAAGAATGTCCCTTACATTGGTGATCAGTGAGAAGAATGTCCCTTACATTGGTGATCAGTGAGAAGAATGTCCCTTACATTGGTGATCAGTGAGAAGAATGTCCCTTACATTGGTGATCAGTGAGAAGAATGTCCCTTACATTGGTGATCAGTGAGAAGAATGTCCCTTACATTGTGATCAGTGAGAAGAATGTCCCTTACATTGGTGATCAGTGAGAAGAATGTCCCTTACATTGGTGATCAGTGAGAAGAATGTCCCTTACATTGGTGATCAGTGAGAAGAATGTCCCTTACATTGGTGATCAGTGAGAAGAGCCCCTTAATTGGTGATCATGTCCCTTACATTGGTGATCAGTGAGAAGAATGTCCCTTACATTGGTGATCAGTGAGAAGAATGTCCCTTACATTGGTGATCAGTGAGAAGAATGTCCCTTACATTGGTGATCAGTGAGAAGAATGTCCCTTACATTGGTGATCAGTGAGAAGAATGTCCCTTACATTGGTGATCAGTGAGAAGAATGTCCCTTACATTGATCAGTGAGAAGATGTCCCTTCATTGGTGTGGGAAGAATGTCCCTTACATTGGTGATCAGTGGGAGAAGAATGTCAGTGAGAAGAATGTCCCTTACATTGGTGATCAGTGAGAAGAATGTCCCTTACATTGGTGATCAGTGAGAAGAATGTTCCTTACATTGGTGATCAGTGAGAAGAATGTTCCTTACATTGGTGATCAGTGAGAAGAATGCTCCTTACATTGGTGATCAGTGGGAAGAATGTCCCTTACATTGGTGATCAGTGGGAAGAATGTCCCTTACATTGGTGATCAGTGAGAAGAATGTCCCTTACATTGGTGATCAGTGAGAAGAATGTTCCTTACATTGGTGATCAGTGGGAAGAATGTCCCTTACATTGGTGATCAGTGGGAAGAATGTCCCTTACATTGGTGATCAGTGAGAAGAATGTCCCTTACATTGGTGATCAGTGGGAAGAATGTCCCTTACATTGGTGATCAGTGGGAAGAATGTCCCTTACATTGGTGATCAGTGGGAAGAATGTCCCTTACATTGGTGATCAGTGAGAAGAATGTCCCTTACATTGGTGATCAGTGAGAAGAATGTCCCTTACATTGGTGATCAGTGAGAAGAATGTTCCTTACATTGGTGATCAGTGGGAAGAATGTCCCTTACATTGGTGATCAGTGGGAAGAATGTTCCTTACATTGGTGATCAGTGAGAAGAATGTCCCTTACATTGGTGATCAGTGGGAAGAATGTCCCTTACATTGGTGGTCAGTGAGAAGAATGTCCCTTACATTGGTGATCAGTGAGAAGAATGTCCCTTACATTACCTGAAGTGTTCTCCTATCATGGATTTGGTTGATACTGAGTACTGTGTGGGGCACAGCAGAGGTCATTGGGATCTGCTGGAAAATCACCAAAGACATTTGAGGTTTTTCTTCTCTCTTCTGGTATTGAGTCTTTGTGTGTTTTTTTTCTTCTCTTTAGAAAAAGTTGCCTCTCATTACTCTGGCGCAATGTCTCATGGAAGGATCGGCTGTACTGGGAGATGATACTTTGCTCGGGTGAGTTGATCGGAGATGAAGGTGGTCGGCCTTCTGGTGGTGAAGTATTTTTTATAATGGAAGGAAGTCGGCTCTTCACAGATCTCCATGTTGTCTGGTTTGTAGGAAGATGCTGATGCTGTGCGGAGAGACGGAGGACAAGCTGGCGCAGGAGCTCATCCACTTTGAGCAGGAGGTGGAGAGAGACGTGGTGGATCCTCTGTTTGTCCTTGCCGAGGTAAATGGGGGGGGGGGGGGGGGTGAAAATGGATCGTTTTATTTTATTTTAACACAAAGTAATTTTTTTGCTATGTTTTCTTTTTTTATAGTAAAAACAAAAAAAACTGGTAATTAACCTCTTCAGGCCCAGACCATTTGACTGGCCAAAGACCGGGCCCCTTTTTGCGATTCCGCACTGCGTCGCTTTAACCGACAATTGCGCGGTCGTGCGACGCGGCTCCCAAAAAAAAAAAATGACGTCCTTTTTTCCCCACAAATAGAGATTTGGTGGTATTTGATCACCTTCGCGGGTTTTATTTTTTGCGCTATAAACAAAAATAGAGCGACTATTTAAAAAAAAAAAAATATTTTTTACCTTTTTCTATAATAAATATCCCCCAAAAAATATATCAAATTTTTATTTTCCTCCGTTTAGGCCGATACGTATTCTTCTACATATTTTTGGTAAAAAAAAAAAAAATCACAATAAGCGTTTATTGATTGGTTTGCACAAAAGTTATAGCGTCTATAAACTAGGGGATCGATTTATGGCATTTTTATTCATATATATTTTTTCTACTAGTAATGACGGCGATCAGCTTTTTTTTATATATTTTTTCCGTGACTGTGACATTATGGCGGACACATCGGACACTTTTGCACTATTTTGGGACCATTGTCGTTTTTACAGCGATCAGTGCTATAAAAATGCACCGATTACGGTAGAAAATGACACTGTCAGCGAAGGGGTTAACCTATAGGGGGCGCTGAAGTGTGGGAGTGATTCTAATTGTTAGGGGGCGTGGCTACGAGTGACACGTCACTGATCACTATTCCTGATGAGAGGGAACAGACGATCAGTGACATGTCACTAGGAAGAAAAAAATGGTGTCACCCTCCCGAAGTATAGACCCACCTCAGTGCAGACCCCCCCCCCCCCCCCCCCCACCAACAGTGCAGACACCCCTCAGTGTTAGTGGTGCTGCTACCCAAAGGTGTCACCCGGGTGTCACCTGCACCCCTCTCTCTTGCCTAGCAACGCCACTGAGTAGGGCAATGGACAGTTGTTGGTAGAGCAGTGGACGTAGGGCAGTATTTTTTATATATTTTTTTTATTATTACTTTTTTACAATTTTAGTATTTAAAAAAATAAAATAAAAATGTATTATTGTTTTTTTTTTTTTTTTTATATAATCTTTATTTACATTTTTATATTTTGCAGTAAAACATGAAAAATCACATCACTTGAGTAGAAGTACAACAAAAATCCCCAGCATCACTGGGGAAGCGGGGGGGGAAAGGGAATGGGGAGTGGGGGGGGGGGGGAGAAACACATTCCATTGCAATGTCATGTCGGTGACCTCAACGTGGGGCCCACGCCTCGCTATGGCACTCAACAAAGGCGGTAGGGCATACCTCCGCCCCCAGGCCAGGAGGACCCCGACAGGCCTCCCCCCAGGAGGGGGGCCATCAGACCTCCGTCATACCTCCATACAGGGGAGAAACCCCCGGGCTCCCCCCGCAGCTCGCATAGGCGCAGGTCCCACCGGGGCACCGGATTTTAAGACGAGTTCTCTACCAAAAGAATATTTTTTTATGAGCCCCACTGGGGGGGGGGGGGGGCCTTTGGTGAAATATCAGGGGCCTAAAGCAACCCTTGATGTCTCACTTTGAGACCGAGAAATGGACTGAGGACAAAGATTTCCCAGTCCCTGTCTCTGCAGCCAAGCAGGGGGAATCTGTCCAGCACAGGGTGATTAGGGTGTGCTCGGGCACACCTGGCACACCCTGTGCGCACGCCTATGAACATTATATATAATCTATATATAAAGAACGAAGGCTGAGAAGTGCAAATTGTCTCTCATCAAACTTCTACTAACACGACTGGTATTGAACTTCCCTTTAAAAGTGCCGTCGTACATCTTGTACATCACGGCCTTCTTGGCGTTCGGAATTTCCGACAACATTTGTGTGACCGTGTGAATGCAAGACAAGTTTGAGCCGAGATTCTGTCGGGAAAATAAAATGTCGGATCGTCTGTACGCGGCACAAGTGTGATCTTCTATGAATTAGTTGTTCCAGTTTTAGTCTTTATAAATTCAGGTTGGGTCTTGCTGCATGGTGACAGGTCCTCTTTATTCTTTTTTAGGTGGAGATTCCGAACATCCAAAAACAGAGGAAGCACTTGGCCAAATTAGTCCTGGATATGGATTCTTCTAGAGCGAGGTGAGGCCACGTTCCCTTCCTGAAGGTTCATTCAGTGCAGTTTGGAACTTTCTTACTTAGTTCAGCTGAACTTCTGGGGGGGGGGGGGGGGGGATCCAGCTACCCTTGCCCCTTTTGGTGCTTCATCTATTGGTTGTGCCCTGACCTTCTCGCCTACAATCGGGGCTGCCATCAGCCCATACAGATGAAAGGGGCCCAGGAATCCTGAGGGGCCCGAGCCTCCAGAGGGACCGGGCCCCTCAGGACTCCGGGCCCCTTACAAGTTGGCACCTCCCCTTTGTTCTTTTATATCCCCTACACTTTAAGATACGAGACGAGTCATGAAAAGATATCCTTTCTGTCCAGCGGTCACCTGGTGCCAAAGGTTTGTAGGCCGCATATAGAGGGATCCACCTTTGGTAGAGGTTTTGGCCCTTGTTTGCTCTCAGCAGTGTGAGATATGGAAGCTTTGGCTTGTTAAATAGTGTTGCTCACGAATATTCGTATTGCGAATATTCGGCTCGAATATGGCATATTCGAGTATTCGCGATATATTCCGAATTTCGCGGTGAATATTCGCTATTTCGAATATTCGTATTTTTTCATTTTTTTTTTTTTTAGAACAGATCACATCCTAGAGATCCCCCATCGACGTCTAAAAGCATTACTGGTATGATTAGAGACCTTGGGCCGAGTAGCTGCAGCGATCATTTTATATTGCCGAAAAATCGCAATGCGATTATTCGGCAATAGCGATATCGCACGATTATTTTCGAGAAATTCGCAATATTGTTTTTAGCTAAAATAACACATATATTCGATTTCAGAGTGTTACTGTCGAAATTCCGCAATCAATTTCTCATTCGCATTTTTGCGAAATTACGATAAAATATCACGAATATTCTGAGCCAATCAGAGTGCTCCTTCCGCATTTCTCGAATATTCGCAATTATTTTGTATTGTAATATATCACGAATATTCTGAGCCAATCAGAGTGCTCCATTCCGCATTTCTCGAAATTTCGCATTCGCAATAGCGAAAATTCACAATCATTTCATTTCCAAAAAATATCACGAATATTCGTATATAGCGAATATATCTCGAATATTCGACTATATATTCGAGATATATCGCAAAATCGAATATGGCATATTCTGCTCAACACTATTGTTAAACTGCTATGGTGGGTCTGTCTGCCGCAGCCCTCCGGCCATAACCGTCCCTGCGTATCCATCACTCGCTGAGCGGTAAGACGATCGGCAGCGTGTGACTCACAAGCGTTGTCTCCAGAGCTTTGTGGGAAAATTAAGCAGATTTGATCTATTGATCCTCCCTGCTGCTGGAATGAGTCAGCGGCTCCCGAGGAACACGAGTTCTGTGCGTGATTGGAAAAAGAGAGAGAAAGTCGGAGAATAACCTGCACAGACGACCATAGAAAACAAAGGAGGAGTCATTTATGGGGGGCGGGGTGAAGGAAATGACTCAGTTCCGGCACCTCCAGGACTGAATGTAGTATGTAATGGCAAGGTGTGGTGGGGTGTGCTGTAGGGTCTGTTGATGCTGGCTTCTGGGGGATCTATTGTCACTGGATGGGGGGAGGAGGGTCTGTTGTTGCTGGTAGGGGATCTATTGTTGCTGAGGGTGGGTCGTATGTTCCTGGGGGGGTCAGTTGTTGCTGGTAGGCATTCACTGTTGAGGGAGGAGCCTATTGTTGCTGGCCGCTGGAAGATCTGTTTTTGCTGTTGGGGGGGGGGGGGGGGTCTATTGTTGCTGAGGAAGAGGGTGGTATTTTGTTGTAGATGGTCTGTTGTTGCTTGGGGGTCTATTGATGCTGGCTGGGTGGAGACAGAAGGCTCTTTAATTAGGCATATTAGGCGGTCGCCTAAGGCCTCGCACTTACAGGGGCCTCACACCCGCCTAACTTGCCCAATGCATTACCCCAGTTTTGAGGGACATGGGACCTTAACGTTGCTGTGCTCAGGCAGCGTTAAGAGCCCTGACTCAGGAGTGGGGCTGCCAGCGTCCCTAACAACCAGCGAATATCGGTGGCACCACCCCTTGTGACGTCACTAACCCAGCATGCCCTCTGAAGTCACAAGGGGGCAGGTTCACTAGGTGAAATCACCGGGTGGCCCCTGCCCCTTAGTTTTTAAAAAGCAGGATCTGGGGGGGACTTCCAGATTCCGATAAGCCCCCTGCCCGCAGACCCCCACAGCCACCGGCCAGGGTTGTGGGGAAGAGGCTCTTGTCTTTGAATTATTTTTCCCATCATGGGTGAGAGTGGGGCCCCATGTCAAGTTTTGCCTAAGGCCTCACAAAGCCTAAAGCCGCCTCTGGGTGAAGATCTGTTGTTGCTTCAGGGGGTTTATTGTTGTTGGGGAGGAGTGTATTTTTTTTATGGGTGGTTCATTAATGCCAAGGTAATCTATTGTTGCTGGCTGCAGGGGATCTATTTTACTGCTTTTGTTATAATCATTAACGAGTTCCATACATATTAGTTAGTACCACAAATGTTGCCTACTTCTGTATTCTCTAAAAGAGGCGGTCTTGGGAGGTGTGTAGGGGGTGGAACCAAGGGACGGTGCTCAGAGGTGTGTAGGGGGTGGAACCAAGCGACGGTGCTCAGAGGTGGGTAGGGGGTGGAACCAAGGGACGGTGCTCAGAGGTGGGTAGGGGGTGGAACCAAGGGACGGTGCCCAGAGGTGGGTAGAGGGCAGAGACAAGGGATGACTTGGAAAGGGGGAGTTCCTGCACCTATTCTTTGAGGAAATCCCGGTCTCAACAATGCACAGATCTACCAATTATTGGCAATGTGGGCTTTCAAGAGAAGTTGTCGGCTTTGTTCACCTACACACAGCTACCCTCAATTCTTTCCAAGCCCTTGGGAAGATTGGTGTAACGGTCAACACCGCTTACGAACTTCCATCCACCCAACACAGCTTGCGACACTCCACAATCCGGCAGACATGACCCATTCCATTCCCCAGAGTAAAAACGAGACGCAGCTACGTTCTCTCTGGTTTAAAAATCTATCAACACTTTATTGGTATCTTTCCAGCTCTTTTATACAGTACAAGATGTTACAGCCAATCACAGGACAATGCCATCTCCACCCCCCTTCACACCATGGGGGGCTTCAATCACACTCTAAAAGGCATTCAGGTAGCTAACCATGTAGGCCGGTCGGCACCGCATCTTTATCACACAATGGCAGTGAGAGTGGGTGTAATCCACACCTTCAGGTATTTCAATAGCATATTATACAAAAGGTATGACTCACTCTGGTCTTGTAGACCTGAATTAACACCTTTCAAAAGCATGTGTCCACACATTGAAGAGCCAACCTCACTTAACGTTTCAATAGCCAATTATACAAAAGGTATGACTCACTGGCTGACCTGGTCATGTCATCATGACTCCTTGTGATATCTCAGTCCTGCAATATGAATTATTATTCTTTGTCACCCTATGGCCCTAGTGGACATAAGGTGACCCTAGACATAGGAGAATCTCGGTCTGTCATGGTGCATTCCGTTACATCTCTCCCCTTTCGGTGGGAGACTGACACAGGAGGGAACCCCAAACGGGTTGACTCCGAAGTCAGTCAGTAGTTCCAGTCCTCCAATGCTGGCATCCATACTGTACCCCAAATAAATGGCTCCAAACTGAGCATTACTCACCCCGCCAGCCTCTGCCTCTCTCAGAGAACACGCCTGCCGCTGGGGAGGGGCCTGGACTGGCCCTTCTCCCTGGAGTCCTTTCAGCCACTGGAGAGAAGGCAGGGTGGCTGGGCTCAGTCCATCATGCTGTTGGGGGTCTGGGCCAACTGCCCCCACTTCCTGAGGTATACCAGTGGAGACTGCAGTCCCATCCACTGGTGCCAGGGGAAAACCCCCTGATGCTTGCAAAGCAAAGCCGACATCCTCCTGTCCCAGTCCTGTACTATCTTCTGGGGTTGTGTCAGTGGAGACTACAGTCCCATCCAATACCACAGGGACCCCCTCTTCTGATAGTTGGGAGCAGAGGCCCATGACACTCTGCTCTGTTGCCAGCTCTTCTGCTGGGTTGCTGTGAGTGGAGACCACAGTCCCATCCACCACCACAGGAACTCCCTCTCCTGCTAGTTGGGAGCAGAGACCTGGGGCACTCTGCTCCGTTGCCAGCTCCTCCGCTGGGCATGCAAAATCCACAACATCCTCTGAACAGTCCAGACATTCTGTAATCTGTGGCTGGGGAGTGATCGCCACCTTCTCACCCTGAGCCCTTGGAACTGCCACAAGGGTGGGGCAGAGGTCTTGAACCCTCTGTCCGGTGACCAGTGCTTCAGATGGGAGTAAAAGCTTTACAGCCTCAGCTTGTTGCTGGAGAGAGGGGCCAACCGCCCCGGCTCCCTGGAACTCCACACCATCCGCTTCGGCTTTAGAGATGGCAATCTCCATATTTTCCACTGCTGATTCATCAGCCAGGATTTCACAGTTGTCATCTGACCTTTCCTCATAGTCGCAGGCAACGGGAGCCCTACCCTGGTGCTGAGCCGAGTCTAGCAGCTGTATGTAGGCGATCTCCAGCTCCCATTCTCGAATGGCCAGAAATTCCAAATCTTCCTGTAACCAGTGCCCTTCCGGGATATTCAATTTTCCCTCTCTGTGCTCTATTATGTCCTCCAGGCGCCACTCCCGATCATCCCCGAAGTCCGGATCCGTGGACATCCTCCAATACAACAATCCAGGGCCATCATAGTCATAGCCTTCTGTGGGACTGTCATCCGCTGACCACGGGCACTCTTGGGCTACATACCACCGGAGGGCTCTGTAGCTCTCGTCCAGCTGCATCTCTGCCCGGATCAGCCGGTTTAACTCTGCTATCCACTCCTGCTTCGGTTGTTCCCCCAACAACGGCATTCGTACGTCATACTGCGGCCAGTACCTTTCATAGAAGGAGGGGAGGACCTTTCCCTGGTGTTGCTGCTCAAGAGCTAGCGCTTCCTTCCAGAGTTGGCAACAAATCACATCCGACCATCCCAGCAGGACCTCCTCTGATACTGGTCCTCTGTGCTGTATCCGCATCTCTTGTAACCTTCTTTGGAATTCCTTCTCCATGGAGACTGGTGTCTGCATTGTCTTGTGCCCTTGTAGCTGTTTTTCTGAAGATGGAATCATCCCACTGCTGCCACCAATGTAACGGTCAACACCGCTTACGAACTTCCATCCACCCAACACAGCTTGCGACACTCCACAATCCGGCAGACATGACCCATTCCATTCCCCAGAGTAAAAACGAGACGCAGCTACGTTCTCTCTGGTTTAAAAATCTATCAACACTTTATTGGTATCTTTCCAGCTCTTTTATACAGTACAAGATGTTACAGCCAATCACAGGACAATGCCATCTCCACCCCCCTTCACACCATGGGGGGCTTCAATCACACTCTAAAAGGCATTCAGGTAGCTAACCATGTAGGCCGGTCGGCACCGCATCTTTATCACACAATGGCAGTGAGAGTGGGTGTAATCCACACCTTCAGGTATTTCAATAGCATATTATACAAAAGGTATGACTCACTCTGGTCTTGTAGACCTGAATTAACACCTTTCAAAAGCATGTGTCCACACATTGAAGAGCCAACCTCACTTAACGTTTCAATAGCCAATTATACAAAAGGTATGACTCACTGGCTGACCTGGTCATGTCATCATGACTCCTTGTGATATCTCAGTCCTGCAATATGAATTATTATTCTTTGTCACCCTATGGCCCTAGTGGACATAAGGTGACCCTAGACATAGGAGAATCTCGGTCTGTCATGGTGCATTCCGTTACAATTGGTACTTCTGGCTATAGGGGAGCACGTGTCCTTCTCCATTTCTTCTCCCAGTGCAGTGTTTAGACCTAAGCAGCCAAGCCCGTATACTGTCACGGCAGGGAAGAAGGTCCTAAGAACTGTGTAGCCTTCAACACAGGCTTGCATAGAGTTACCTGGAGACTGGGTTATGACAGATCAACAAGATGACAGGGGATCATGGCAAAGGTGTGTATCACTGGGTATCGTTGGGTGGTGGGATGGACAGATGAACAGAGAGATGGTGGAGCATGGCAGAGGTGTATATCAATAGGTATCATTGGGTGGTGGGATAGACTTTGAGTGGTGGGATTGAAAGATAAACAAAATGACGGGGGAGCATGGCTCATTGGGTGGTGGGGTGACCTATGAACAGAGTGACGGGGGGAGCATGGCAAAGGTAAGTATCATTGGGTGGTGGGATGGCTCTATGAACAGAGTGACCGTGGAGGTGTAGATGACTGGGTGCCATTGGAGTGGTGGACTTTGAGTGGTGGGATGGTCCGATGAACAGAGTGAAAAGGGGACGTGGCAGAGGTGTGTATCAGTAGGTATCATTGGGTGGTGGGCTGGATAGATGGACAGAGTGATGTGGAACATGGCAAAGGTTTGTATCACTCAGTATCAATGGTTGGTGGGATGGACAGATGAACAGGGAGATGGGGAACAGGGCAAAGGTGTGTATTGCTCTGTATCATTGGGTGGTGGGATGGACTTCGGTGGTGGGATGGATAAAGTCATGGTTAGCATGGCAAAGGTGTGTATCGGCGGGTATCGTTGGGTGGTGGGATGGACAGATGAACAGGGAGATGGTGAAAATGGCAAAGGTGTGTATTGCTCTGTATCATTGGGTGGTGGGGTGGACAGATGGACAGGGTGACGGGGGAGAAGGACAAAGGTGGGTATCATTGGGTGGTGGGGTGGACAGATGGACAGGGTGATGGGGGAGAAGGACAAAGGTGGGTATCATTGGGTGGTGGGGTGGACAGATGGACAGGGTATCATTGGGTGGTGGGGTGGACAGATGGACAGGGTGACGGGGGAGAAGGACAAAGGTGGGTATCATTGGGTGGTGGGGTGGACAGATGGACAGGGTGACGGGGGAGAAGGACAAAGGTGGGTATCATTGGGTGGTGGGGTGGACAGATGGACAGGGTGACGGGGAGAAGGACTGAGGTGGGTATCATTGGGTGGTGGGGTGGCAGATGGACAGGGTGACGGGGAGAAGGACTGAGGTGGGTATCATTGGGTGGTGAGATGGATAGATGGACATGGTGACGGGGAGCAGGACAAAGGTGGTTATCATTGGGTGGTGGGGTGGACAGATGGACAGGGTGACGGGGGAGAAGGACAAAGGTGGGTATAATTGGGTGGTGGGGTGGACAGATGGACAGGGTGATGGGGAGAAGGACTGAGGTGGGTATCATTGGGTGGTGGGGTGGCAGATGGACAGGGTGACGGGGAGAAGGACTGAGGTGGGTATCATTGGGTGGTGGGGTGGACAGATAGACAGGGTGACGGGGAGAAGGACTGAGGTGGGTATCATTGGGTGGTGGGGTGGACAGGTGGACAGGGTGATGGGGAGAAGGACTGAGGTGGGTATCATTGGGTGGTGGGGTGGACAGATGGACAGGGTGACGGGGAGAAGGACTGAGGTGGGTATCATTGGGTGGTGGGGTGGCAGATGGACAGGGTGACGGGGAGAAGGACTGAGGTGGGTATCATTGGGTGGTGGGGTGGACAGATGGACAGGGTGACAGGGGAGAAGGACTGAGGTGGGTATCATTGGGTGGTGAGATGGATAGATGGACAGGGCGACGGGGAGCAGGACAAAGGTGGGTATCATGGGGTGGTGAGGTGGACAGGGCGACGGGGAGCAGGACAAAGGTGGGTATCATGGGGTGGTGGGGTGGACAGATGGACAGAGTGACGGGGAGCAGGACAAAGGTGGGTATCATGGGGTGGTGGGGTGGACAGATGGACAGGGTGACGGGGAGCAGGACAAAGGTGTGTATCATTGGGTGGTGGGGTGGACAGATGGACAGAGTGACGGGGAGAAGGACTGAGGTGGGTATCATTGGGTGGTGAGATGGATAGATGGACATGGTGACGGGGAGCAGGACAAAGGTGGGTATCATGGGGGTGGTGAGGTGGACAGGGTGACGGGGAGAAGGACAAAGGTGGGTATCATGGGGTGGTGGGGTGGACTTCTCTTTAGATAGAACCTTACACTTTGTCACTCTGCACAGATTCCTTCATGATAAAGTTACATTCTATGAAGGCCCCTGACCTTGAAATGTTCTCTTTTTGTTGGCGGGTCTCAGGTGGCAGCAATCTGCAAAGTCATCCGGCGTCTCTAGCAATGTGCTGCCCTCTGGAGCAAAGGCCGACGCGTTGAGGGAAGAGATGGAAGAGGCAGCGAACCGCGTGGAGATCTGTAGGGTGAGTGGACTCTCGGATCCCGCTTGTCGCTTCTCTCGGAATAGAGTGTCGAAACTAACTGTGTGTTTGCACTTCCAGGATCAGTTGTCGGCAGATATGTACAACTTTGTGGCCAAAGAAATAGACTATGCAAACTATTTTCAGACGGTAAGTGTGGAGAATACGATCCGGTTGTTGGAGGGTTCTGGTTCTGAACCCAACTGTAGCCATTGAGAACATTCTCTGGATTTTACAATGAATTCATTTTCTTATCTCCCAGCTTATAGAAGTTCAGGCCGAGTACCACAGGAAGTCTCTCGCGTTCCTGCAGGCCGTGTTGCCGCAGATCAAAGCCCATCAAGGTGTGTGGTGAAACGCGTTGCCCAATCTGACGTGTATTTCAAGTATGGGGTTTAAGGGTTTGCTCATCCGCAGTACGGCGTTGGGTATTGATTGGCTGGTATATGTGTGGAATCAATAGGAAGCAGTGGCGGCTGGTGCTCAACATTTTTGGGGGGGCGCAAACAAACGGGGAAAAAATGCAGCCACTGTGCCATCAATTGTCGCCACTGTGCCATCAAACACAGCCACTGTTGTGCCATCAAACGCAGCCACTGTGCCCATCAGTTGTCGCCACTGTGTCATGCCAAACACAGCCACTGTGCCATGCCATCAAACGCAGCCACTGTGCAATGCCATCAAACGCAGCCACTGTGCCAGCAATTGTCACCACTATGCCATGCCATCAAATGCAGCTACTGTGCCCATCAATTGTTACCACTGTGCCATGCCCTCAAACGCAGCCACTGTGCCATGCCATCAAACGCAGCCACTGTGCCATGCCCTCAAACGCAGCAACTGTGCCATGCCCTCAAACGCAGCCACTGTGCCATGCCCTCAAACGCAGCCACTGTGCCATGCCCTCAAACGCAGCCACTGTGCCATGCCCTCAAACGCAGCCACTGTGCCATGCCCTCAAACGCCGCCACTGTGCCCATCAATTGTCGCCACTGTGCCCTGGAAAATGCCCCCGCCCGGCACTTACCTTTGTAGGGTCAGCCATCCTGCGTCTCCCGCCCTCGATGACGGTTCAGCCAATCAGGTTACCCGTAACCAGAACCGGTGAACCTGATTGGCTGAGACGCCTGTCAGTCTTATCCAAGGAACCTACCCCCTGTGCGTCCCTGGGATAAGCTGTGGAAGCCGACTACAGCCTGAGGGCCACAGCCAACCAGCTGCCGCTATTCAGATGGCCGCCGCTCACTAGGGGGCCGGCCATTTGAATAATCAGCGGCCGGCAAACCATACATAGAGATTCAAGCAATAGACGAATCTCTATGTATTGTGTCAGTGGTGGTGCGAGAGCCATAGGGGGCGACGCTCCGGCGCCCTCTATACACGCACCGCCACTGATAGGAAGGAGAGTTCATTTTAATGTTTAGAAGTTTCCCTTCAATGGGGTTACCCTGTGGTGGACGTATATAGTGTGCATGGACCTGGTTCTAGTCCTAGGCTGCTACATCTATGACCACCATAGTCGGACCGCTCATCAGATGACCAGTTCTTGGGGTTGTGGTTAGGAGGGCCTTGTACAAATGTTCACCTATCTTTGTGATTCATTAAAAAGATATATTAACAACATCCGATGCAACCAACGCGTTTCGGAGGAAAGGCCCTCTCCTTTTCAGGACTTGGATAAGCGGTTCAAAATAAAATCTAAACCGAGTTCTCTAGAAGACCTGGATTAGGACTAGGATGAGGATTCGATCATCAGCAGAGGCGGCTCTAGGCTTTGTGAGGCCTTAGGCAAAATTTAGACCCAAGGACCACTCGCGCCCATAATGGATAAAGTTTCCACCGCCCGGCCCGACTCCTAAACCCAAATAGGTGAGGAGAGGCCAGCTGAGTGGCGCGGGCTGAAGGAGCAGCTCAGCTGCTTTAGGCCTCCACATGGACTTGTGTTCCGCCTGTCCGGTGTGCCCTATGGCTGCCCGCACAGCTTTTACACTTGGCACGTGGAGCCTGTTGGTCAGCCCGGTGATCGAGCAGAGGCAAATTAGGCGGCCGCAAGGCCCCTGTGAGTGCGAGGCCTTAGGTGGCCGCTTAATTAGGGAGCTGCCTCTGATCGTCGGTGTATCCTAGTAGTAGCAATAAGGCCGGTATTTATTGGGAACAGTTTATTTAATAAGAGCAGGGGGGGGGGGGTCAAGTGGTATGGTGCCCAAGCTGGTTTCTTTGGGTTTGGTGATTTTAATAGTAAATATTGGGGTGTTCCAGGGGGAGTAGTACATTTTCCTGCACGAGGCAAAAATGACAGCCTGTCCTTTATTGGTCGGCTGAACCACAGTAAATATGACGTATGTATTATTATATATGTAGTATTATTATCATTATTATTATATATGTAGTATTATTATTATTATATATGTAGTATTATTATTATTATTATTATTATTATATATGTAGTATTATTATTATTATTATTATTATATATGTAGTATTATTATTATTATATATGTAGTATTATTATATGTAGTATTATTATTATTATTATTATTATATATGTATTATTATTATTATTATTAATAATACTACATATATAATAATAATAATACTACATATATAATACTACATATATAATAATAATAATACTACATATATAATAATAATACTACATATATAATAATACTACATATATAATAATAATAATACTACATATATAATAATAATAATACTACATATATAATAATAATAATAATACTACATATATAATAATAATAATAATACTACATATATAATAATAATAATACTACATATATAATAATAATAATACTACATATATAATAATAGATGTATAATAATAAAAATAATACATAATTATTATTATATATGTATTATTATTATGTATGGATTAATTTATTCTTATCATTTATTTGTTATTATTAAAGATGTGTGTTCTAAATAGCGCGTCTCTACCAATAAATTCAAAAAGGCATCCAATCAGGAATCGGCCTCTAGTATTATAGTTTTTGGCAGACCGCTGTAAGCTGCTCTCTGATTGGTTGCTGCGATTTTATTTTATTTTTTTCTTGCCGATGAATGGGTATTGTGGCATTTAATTTCTAACCGTCCATTTTCCTTGTCTGTCCCCCCCAGAGGCCTGGATAGAAAAGCCATCATACGGGAAGCCTTTAGAGGAACATCTGACGGTGAGTGGCCGGGAGATTGGGTTCCCCATCGAGGCCTGCGTCACCATGCTGCTGGAGTGCGGAATGCAGGAGGAGGTAAGACGAAAACATCTGCCCCCCCCCCCCCCCCATCGATTCCCCCTAATGAGTCCCTGGTGTGCTGCCAGCGGCCCGTCACCAGCTCTCCCAGTATACAAAGAGTATTCCCCCCAGTATGGGAGTGATTAGAACGCTGCACCGCGTCCTCACCCTTCACCTCCCCCGCCTCTAATGTGTGGAAATTGTGGAAAAGGCAAAATATTCTTATCATTCATATCGACTAATCGGATTCCTTGATTTCCTATCAAATCTGGGGGAAGGGGGACCGGTAAAGTCCATGTGCGCTAATCTTTCAGAGAAATTCATTTTTAGTATTTATTTTTTTAAAGTGTTATTTAATCACTGAAAGAAAAATTGCTTACAATAGGCCCCACCCACATTATTATAATAATTATTTTTTTTAGATGGGTAAAAAAAATAGATTTTTTATTCTCTAGGGTCTATGCTAAGAAATAATAAAAAAATAAATAAATACATACACACAAATATATATATGTGTGTGTGTATATGTGTTTGTATATACTGTGTGTGTGTGTGTGTATGTATATGTGTGTGTGTGTGTGTGTGTGTGTATATATATATTAAATAAGTAAAATTGCCTACAATAGTTAGTCCCCACCCACATATATTTTTTATATATAATTTTTTTTATTTTTTATTCTCTATGGTCTCTGCTAAAAAATAATAATAATAATAATAAAAAGATTATATATATATATATATATATATATATATATATATATATATATATATATATTTTAGCAGAGCCATTTTATTCTCTAGGGTCGCTGCTAAAGTGTGTGTGTGTGTGTGTGTGTATATTAAAAAAAAATGTAAGCAGAGCCATTTTATTCTCTAGGGTCCCTGCTAAAAAAAAATCTAACTTTTTTTTTATATATATATATATATATATATATATTATTATTTTTAGCAGAGCCATTTTATTCTCTAGGGTCTCTAAAGTTATATATATATATATATATATATATATATATATATATATATATATGTGAAAATAAAATTGCTTACAATAGTCCCCACCCACATATATTTTTTTATTTTTGATAGATACAAAAATAGATTTTTTTATCCTCTAGGGTCTCTGCTAAAAAATAATAATAATAAAAAAGATTTATATATATACACACACACATATATATTTTAGCAGAGCCATTTTTTTCTGTAGGATCTCTGCTAAAGTGTATATGTGTGTGTGTGTGTATATATATATATATATATATATATATATATATATATATATATATATATATACATTATTATTATTATTTTTTTAGCAGAGACCCTAGAGAATAAAATGGTGATTGCTGTAATTTAGGTCACACGGTATTTTCGCAGCGGTCTTTCAAACGCAATTTTTGAGGATAAAAAAGAAAAGACAAAAAGGTATCATTAGAGATTATAAATATAAATATCGTTTGGGGGTTCTAAGTAATGTGGATTTTGGCACCGAATGTCAGAAAAAGGCTCAGGCAGGAAAGGGTTAAACTCCAAACTTCCTGCGTGAATTAATGGCAAACGCGGCCCCAATGCTCTACTACTGATTTGTACATCTAAATGTTTGGGGGGGGGGGATCATTTAATCCAATATTATTCTCTCAATGACACACGATCGATATTGGACGCAGCACACAAAAAATCCCCGGCCAGACTCCGCCCCCCCGATCCATGGTATCCGGCACTGATCCATGTGGTCCTCGCTGTCCTCCAGTGAGGTCAGAGGAAGGGAAGAGGCAGGAACGGCGGAGTTCATCCTTTTTGAAATTCCCCATCTGGGATTGATTTCCACTTCCCGTGTGGTGGCCCTTTGACATTCCTCGCGGTGTTTCATCTCCCGAGTTCTCCGCTGCGCACGGCTTCGCCCGCCACTTATCACGATCACCAGTCACATTAACCTCCATGGGCCCGTTTTGTGAGATTTGGATTGCCTGTGATGAAAAGATTTAAAGCTCAACCCTCCTCTGTCCTCACTCCTCCATTAATCACAGTTATGTGTTTAAAAAAAATAACATAAATACCTAAATTTAAAGCAGATCCCCCCCCCCCCCCCCCACTCTCCGGCGATGCAAATACTTGTACATATGGAAACCAGTAAATTTATAACCACGCCTTCTTTCCTGCGTGTCACATTATCGCCGTATCTCTTCTGTCTGTTCATGCCGACATCTTCACAAAATACGTCATCAATGGCCGCCGCCACCTTTTATATTCTGAGCTGGTCTACCGATGTCCAGCGCCGCCATGTTAAAAAAATACGTCTCACCAGTGGTCGGCTTTCTCTTCCTTATTCGGCGTCGTCCTGGATTGGCGTGTTTAAAAAAAATACGTAATCGGTGGACGACTTCTTTCTTATTCGGCCTGCAGATCAGTGACGGCATGGGCGCCGCCCCCTCTAGCATAGCATGAATCTCTCTATGGCCGCCGCAGGCCACCCCCTATTTAGGCGTCCGGGCGCATGAATTACAGCAGCGGGGGGGGGGGGGGGGTTGGGTGTATTTTTGAAGCACCTGATTAGAGCCACTGTCTCTCTAATAGACTTCAAAATGGGGTGGGCTCTGAGAGCAGAGCGTTGCCCTCGGATCCCACCCAGTTGTGCGTTTAGAAAAGCGAATCTTCATTTGCTTTCTTGACACTGAACCGCCTCTCTGCCAATCAGGAAGCGCGGGTCTAATACCCGTCACCTGATTGGCTGAAAAGACAAGCGCTCCTATCGGACGCCTAGCAGGAAGAAAGAAGAGATGTATGGGGGACACAGCTCGCCGCTGCCTGACCCGTTGCCTGTCACACAGCTCGCCGCTGCCCATCACACAGCTCGCCGCTACCCGTCGCACAGCTTGCTGCTGCCTGACCCGCTGCCCATCACACAGCTCGCCACTGCCTGACCCGGTGCCCGTCACACAGCTCACCGCTGCCCGTCACACAGCTCGCCGCTACCCGTCGCACAGCTCGCCGCTGCCTGACCCGCTGCCCATTACACAGCTTGCTGCTGCCTGACCCACTGCCCGACACACAGCTCGCCGCTGCCCGTCACACAGCTCACCGCTGCCTGACCCACTGCCCGTCACACAGCTCGCCGCTGCCCATCACACAGCTCGCCGCTGCCCATCACACAGCTCGCCGCTACCCGTCGCACAGCTCGCCGCTGCCTGACCCACTGCCCGACACACAGCTCGCCGCTGCCCGTCACACAGCTCACCGCTGCCTGACCCGCTGCCCGTCACACAGCTCGCCGCTGCCTGACCCGCTGCCCATCACACAGCTCGCCGCTGCCTGACCCGCTGCCCGTCATACAGCTCGCTGCTGCCTGACCCGTTGCCCGTCACACAGCTCACCACTGCTCGTCACACAGCTCACAGCTGCCGGTCACACAGCTCGCCGCTGCCCATCACACAGATCGCGCTGCCTGACTTTCTGCCCGTCACACAGCTCGCCGCTGCCTGACCCGCTGCCCGTCATACAGCTCGCTGCTGCCTGACCCGTTGCCCATCACACAGCTCGCCACTGCTCGTCACACAGCTCACAGCTGCCGGTCACACAGCTCGCCGCTGCCTGACCCGCTGCCCATCACACAGATCGCCGCTGCCTGACCTGCTGCCCGTCACACAGCTCGCCGCTGCCTGACCCGCTGCCCATCATACAGCTCACCGCTGCCCGTCACACAGCTCACTGCTCCCCTTCACGCTGCCTGACCCGTTGCCCATCACACAGCTCGCCACTGCCGGTCACACAGCTCACCGCTGCCGGTCACACAGCTTGCTGCTGCCTGACCCGCTGCCCTTTTACACAGCTCGCCACTGCCTGACCCGCTGCCCATCACACAGCTCGCCGCTGCCTGACCCGCTGCCCGACACACAGCTCGCCGCTGCCCGTCACACAGCTCACCGCTGCCTGACCCGCTGCCCGTCACACAGCTCGCCGCTGCCCGTCACACAGCTCGCCTCTGCCTGACCCGCTGCCCGTCACACAGCTCGCCGCTGCCTGTCACACAGCTCGCCGCTGCCTGACCCGCTGCCCGACACACAGCTCGCCGCTGCCCGTCACACAGCTCACCGCTGCCTGACCCGCTGCCCGTCACACAGCTCGCCGCTGCCCGTCACACAGCTCGCCTCTGCCTGACCCGCTGCCCGTCACACAGCTCGCCGCTGCCTGTCACACAGCTCGCCGCTGCCTGACCCGCTGCCCGTCACACAGCTCGCCGCTGCCCATCACACAGCTCGCTGCTGCCTGACCCGTTGCCCATCACACAGCTCGCCACTGCTCGTCACACAGCTCACATCTGCCGGTCACACAGCTCGCCGCTGCCTGACCCGCTGCCCATCACACAGCTCGCCGCTGCCTGACCCGCTGTCCGTCACACAGATCGCCGCTGCCTGACCTGCTGCCCGTCACACAGCTCGCCGCTGCCTGACCCGCTGCCCATCATACAGCTCACCGCTGCCCGTCACACAGCTCACTGCTCCCCTTCACGCTGCCTGACCCGTTGCCCATCACACAGCTCGTCACACAGCTCACCGCTGCTGGTTACACAGCTTGCCGCTGCCTGACCCGTTGCCCATCACACAGCTCGCCACTGCCGGTCACACAGCTCACCGCTGCCGGTCACACAGCTTGCTGCTGCCTGGCCCGCTGCCCTTTTACACAGCTCGCTGCTGCCCTTCACGCTGCCTGACCTGTTGCCCATCACACAGCTCGCCACTGCCCATCACACAGCTCGCCACTGCCCGTCACACAGCTCGCCACTGCCCGTCACACAGCTCGCTGCTGCCCATCACACAGCTTGCCACTGCCTGACCCGCTGCCCGTCACACAGCTCGCAGTCATCACCTGCTGCCTGACCCGCCACCAAGATGTGGTAAGTGTCGGTCAGACAGCAAGCAGGCGGGGGGTACAGTGGTTGCATTTGGAATGCAAAGTGGCTTGCGCAAGTCCAGAATTTTTTTTTTATTATTTATTTTTTCCCCAGCCGTAATTGTGGTGAACTTCTTTCATTGATGACCTGCCATTTTCCAAGTTCCATGGATCCATTGTCTGTCTGTCCTTTCTTCCAGGGTTTATTCCGAGTGGCTCCTTCTGCCTCCAAACTGAAGAAGTTAAAAGCTGCCTTAGACTGTTGCGTTGTGGACGTGGCGGAATACTCAGCAGATCCGCATGCTATTGCAGGTTAGTCCCCCCCCCCCCCCCTCTATTGAAATATTTTTTTGTTTTACAAGTGAGTAATGCATAGCGCAAAGGATTCCCAGAGCACTGTGGATTATCTAATGAGACAATGCCTGCTTTGAGGCATTTCTTGTCTGATTGAGACCTCAGGGCATAAGAGACGATTTATTCGCGTGCCTCAGGTTAAAGTGTTACTAAACCCACAACAGTAAAATCTGTCTGTTTATGCAGAACAGCATTCTTCATATACTCACTCGGAAACTTAAGGGGTTAATCCTCTGCATTATGTAAAAAGTATGCACAGGTCCTTCCCCTCCTGCAGGGTCACTCTGGGCAATGCCAGATAAGACACAGTCAGAGTAGTCTTCCTGCACATGCTCAGTTTGATCTGTATTGCTGGAGAGAACATTTCCTTGTTGAGTTGAGCTGTTCAGGTCACATGATTTTGACATCACACATTTGGGCGTGTACACAGATCCTAAATGACAGTGCAGTCCCTCCCTCCCTCCTCCATGCCCAGAAACTAAAAAAGGAACACAGTGGGTGGGATGGCGCATCGTGGTTCATGGATGATCTGCCTCCCATAAGGGCACAGGCTGTAATGGAAATCTCCTCCTACCTGATCACTCAGCATTCGGGCAGACCCTGCAGTTTATCATGTGTCAGTGGTATACAGATCAGCCAATAAAGTATATAGTGGTAGTATTTTATTGTAAAAAGAAGATTTATAAGCTGTGTTAGGGGGAGGGCACAGAGCCACAGATGGACTATTTTCATATTATTGAGTTTACCATTTTAAGCTATTGAGTTCTGTAATCAACAGTCTCCTTTCCGCTAAGTTTCCGCCTGCTGACTCACAACCGCCAAAAAGAAAAAACGAGCTGCATTTGTTATTCTTAGCCATTGGCACGTGCACGGGGTGTGCCGAATGTGCCTGAGCACATCCTAATTGTGACTGGAGGGCCTGTGGAACCCAGAATCCCTTGGAAAGGTCCGCATACCCTTGTTTCAGCTCCCCATGCATCTCTTATGTCTAAGTTACTCTGTGTCTATTAGGGGCAAGGGGTGAGCAAGAACATAATGGACATTAAGAATGTGGCTTGGGTTACTTAAAATGGAACCCTGTAGAAAGACTGACTGATTCATTCTGTTAGGAGATGCTGATGTCAACTCCAGCCACCTGTCTGTCTGTTGTCTGTTATAATGTAAATGAGTCTAGTATGGCTTCTCTTTCAGCCATTGTAGTCTGGGCTAATTAACCCTGCAATTGTGTGAAGGAGTTCTGTGTTGATTTGTGATAATGTTGATTGTGTCTTCTGAGCTACAAGACAGCAAGTCTGGCCTAGAGGAAGAAGCTTCCTCGATGCCTCTCGTATGTAGATCACCCTGTGTCTCTAATAGGGGCACAGGGTGAATGAGAACCCCACTATGGTCTGTGCTAGTCAGATGTAATGCGGTATATATTGTATATATATTGTGTGTTGGTTGTAGTGTACTATAAAGCTTGCTGTGATGAGGTGGGGTGTGATTGCATTTTATTGTCTATTGTGGTAATTAAGTCTGCTACTGTGATAATGTGTATTGTAAGTCAACAGACAGCCTAAAGGTCAGGTGCCTGAGTCATCAGCTGTAGTTAATTAGCTCATGTAATTTAGGTCAGGGCCCGGAGTCAGGGTGTCTGCTAAAAGATGTATTAAGGATGATGTGTATTGGGGCCCGTTAGGAACCATTGTGGGTGGAGTTGGGTCATTGTTCATTTGGTTACTGCAGCATTCCTTTTGTGTGTATATAAGAGCCTGCTTTCTCAATAAAGAGTGTTAGACCTGCTGGAAACCCAACAAGAGCTGTGTCTCATTATTAGGAAGAATTATTATTTTGGGTCTTATTTGCCGGAGTGTCAGTAGCTGCCTTGTGTTTGGGAATGGAATATCCTAAATGGTGTTAACCCCTTTCCCATTTGGGGTGCCGTTACAGTCACGTCTCTGAGTCATCTAGGCCAGGGGTCTCCAACCCGGTAGCTGAGAGGATTAGAGGAGCTCAATTGGCACACAGGAAGGGAGGAAGGGCGGAGAGGAACATCATATTGAGGGTGAGTACCGTTTTAAGCTCCGGCACTCTCGCAGCCATGGAAGAGGTATCAGTTGAGTTCTGCTTGAGCTCCACAATGGAAGCGTTCACAAATTGGGCTTCATACAGGGGAGTAGCTGAAAGGCCATTGCAGTATAGATAAAGACATTGTTTTGTATTTAATTCTTCAGCATTTCTTTTCACATTCAAGGAGAGGTATTGGAACGTTTAATCAATAGACCAGTAGGTAAGGTTTTATCCCTAATGGGACCTCTTACATCCTGACTTGTCCTTGCAGGGGCATTAAAATCTTACCTCCGAGAGCTTCCAGAGCCCCTCATGACGTTTGAGCTGTATGAGGAATGGATCCAAGCTTCCAAGTGAGTCCACACTTTTATTCTGACATCGGGGTATAGAGACAACTGCTCCAAGCATTGCAGCGTAGCAGAAGTATTCGTTTACAGTGGGGCCTTAAAGTGCCGGTGTAGGGAGTCTAAAGTGTATCTGTGCCAAAACTTGTTTGTTTTTTGTTTTTTTTTAACTTGGGATATAGTATAGAATGAGTCAACCACTCTGTTTTTTCTTTTTTCTTCACTTCCTGTCCTGGAGACTCAACAGGAAGGTAACCTATTAAGGAACCAATCGATTCCACCCTTAAAGGACTTTAAAGACTTCGTACCAGAGGCAACAATTCGCACAATTGGGAAGGAGCCTACAAAGTCGCTTATTGGTGGAATGAGTTTGGTTCCTTTATATGTTTTTGGGCAATTGTTCTGGGATGTGGCACGGTACGATTCTCCCCAAGATTTGGTCGGTTATTTTACTTTCCTTGTATAATCTGTGTCTGTTTCCCAAATTTTTACAGCATTCAGGATCAGGACAAAAGGCTTCAGGCCCTCTGGAACGCGTGTGAGAAGCTGCCAAAATCCAACTATAACAACTTCAAGTAAGTTGGCCGTGGGTGCTCCCATGTCGTTGTGATTTCTGGCCGTGGCCTTTGAACCTGTAGGCAGAAAAGTTTTGGTATTGCCCGTGATTTTCTAGAGTAATATGAATCCATATGTCCTTTTGGAGAAGATGGTGGGGCTTCCTGCCCTATTTATCTTTTTATATCTTGGCTCCTTCCCTTCCTTTTCAGAGTTTGTGAACCATCCGTCGTTCCCCACCAACAGAGCTGCTGCCCCCCCACCATCATCCATTGCTTCTCCGAGCTCTCCCATGCCATCAGGGGCCCGGAGAACGAATCGGCCGGCACCGGATGACGACGATAGAAATTTCTAGTCATCTCTATGGTCGTCTGAGGCCAGGGCACGATGTTGGGGTTACGTTTTTCCCTTGAAGAATAAGGCTAGGACTCGGGAAACCTCTATGACCTTCGGAGGCCTGGACGCGACATTGGGGGTTGGGGTTAGAGGTTAGGGTTTTCCCTTTAAGAATAAGGCTTGGACTCGGGAATTGGAACAGGGACCCCGTCCAGAGCTCAAAGGTCAGAAGGCAGGTTCCCAGAGGTCAAAGGTCATGAGTCGTGGCTGACCCACCCCCACCAAAGCGTACCGCCTACCCCAACTAAGTTGGAGAGTGAACAAGTTGAGGAATGAACAAGTCGGGGGGGGGAAGCGTTTATGGAAAGCGTTATGAAGTCACACCCGGGCTGTACTGAGGCTCCCTGTTCATTCACAAACCGAAGCATGGTAAACACAGGGTGGATTTATTCCAGTAATTGCGCCCACTACTGCTGCTTTGGGCCCCCCTCTTGAACTTATGAGGCCTGGGTCCTGTATGAGGAGGGGGAAGGTGCCTACTCCTTATCAGAGGCCCTGCCCACCAGTTTCCAGTTGCCCATTGTTTAACTTTCGTCCTTCCCCCATTTCCTCTTTGCAAGATTTGCTTCTGAATTCATGATTTTAATTTTCAGGTATGTCATCAAGTTTCTGTCTAAGTTGACGGAGTTTCAAGATGCGAACAAAATGACCCCCAGCAATATGGCCATCGTGCTGGGGCCTAACCTTCTGTGGCCGCAAGCTGAAGGGTAAGTTGACGAAGAACTTGGGCTTATGTCAGAAAGCCCTTCAAACTCAAAGTGATGTGAGGGATGGCATTGCCAATTTTTTTTGACCCACGCTACAGAAAGGATGGCCTTACTGGTCTTATGGGCAATATCACCTTGCCATAAGCGCCATCACAATGTTACCGAAGGAAGGGCTTATTCATATATTCAGGAAAGAAGGTGCAATTCATTCTTGTATAGCCTGAGGTCAGCTGGGTGTCCGGAGCTGATGGTTGTCCATGTCCAGGGCTTTTTGTTCTCAGAGGAATAGGTGCATGAACTGCGTTCTTCTGAGTCACCTCTTGTGTCCACCCCCTTCCCACCTCCGAGCATCAATCCTTGGTCCCACCTTTGAATACCGTTCCTTGGTTCCACCTCCGAGCATCATTCCTTGGCTCCACCTTCGAATACCGTTCCTTTGTTCCACCCTGTACCGACCTCTGAGCACCGTTCCTTGGTTCCACCCCCTTACCCACCTCTGAGCACCGTTCCTTGTTTTCACCCCCTTACCCACCTCTGAGCACCGTTCCTTGTTTCCACCCCATACCCACCTCGGAGTACTGTTCCTTGGTTAAACCCCCTTCCCACCTCTGAGCATAGTTCCTTGGTTCCACCCCCTTACCTACCTCTGAGCATCATTCCTTGGTTCCACCACTTACCCACCTCTTAAGCACTGTTCCTTGTTTCCACCCCCTTACCCACATCTGAGCACCGTTCCTTGTTTCCACCCCCTACCTACCTCTGAGCACCGTTCCTTGTTTCCACCCCTTACCCACCTCTGGGCACTGTTCCTTGGTTCCACCCCCTACCCACCATTCCTTGGTTCCACCCCCTACCCACATCTGAGCACCGTTCCTTGTTTCCACCCCTACCCACCTCTGAGCACCGTTCCTTGGTTCCACCCCCTACCCACCTCTGAGCACCGTTCCTTGGTTCCACCCCCTACCTACCTCTGAGCACCGTTCCTTGGTTCCACCCACTACCCACCTCTGAGCACTGTTCCTTGGTTCCACCCCCTACCCCACTGTTCCTTGGTTTCATCATCCAACCCACCTCTGAGCACCGTTCCTTGGTTCCACCCTCTACCCACCTCTGAGTACCGTTTCTTGGTTTCACCCCCTACCCACCTCTGAGCACCGTTCCTTGGTTCCACCCCCTACCCGCCTCTCAGTAATGGATACAGAACCAAGTATCAATTTGTGGCGCTAAGTAATTTGTATGTAATTTGATGATAGGAAGTAAAATAGATCCCCTTTTAGCCAGCAACCATGGAGCATCCTTAGCAATAGACCTCTCTCTCCACAGTAGATGTCTCCCAGCAACGAATGTCTCACAGTAGCATAGTAGTCACCCAGCAAGAATAGATCCCCCACCAGCGACAACTGACCTCCCCAGCAACAATAGACCCTTCCACTAAAAAAATAGATCCTCTCCAGCAACAATAGATTCCCCCAGCAGCCAGCATCAATAGACCCTCCAGTACACCCCAACACCCCCTTGCCATTACATACATTTAGAGCTAGAGGTGCCGGAACTGCGTTCCCCTGCTTTCCTGTTGGGAAAAATAGCCCTGTCCATGTCCAGTTGCAACGCTCGTTGCAATCACAGGAAACTATATTCTTAATGAATTCCTAAATGTACATTTTATTATTGGTTAATAGCCCTGAATTTGTTCAATTGCTATCCTCTCTCTTAATTCCCATAGCAATATCACGGAAATGATGACCACGGTCTCGCTGCAGATTGTAGGGATCATCGAGCCAATAATACAGCACGCCGACTGGTTCTTCCCGGGCGGTGAGTGTGGATATCTGGGTTGTGCTGGGTACTGATACATTGTCTGAGAGCTCGGCCCTAAAGCTTGTTGATGAGCTTGATGTTCATGAGCTTCTACGATATGCATATGATGTTTTACTAGCAGGGACGGTACAAGAGGTGGGCAGGAGGGGTGGCTGCCCTGGGTGCAATGGTTTACAGCAGGGATGGGGTGCCCTGACCCTAACCCTAAGGGAAGTGGGGGGGGGGGGGAGTTTGGCATCCTTGCCCTGGGCGCTGGATGACCCTGTCCCGGCATTGTTTGCTAGGGACACTTCTTTTTAAATTCAATACATTTCCTCCCACAGAAATCGAATTTAATGTGACGGGTAACTATGGCAGCCCCATACACACCAACCACAATGCCAACTACAGCTCCATGCCCTCGCCAGACATGGACCACTCGGACCGCAAGCAGCATGACCAGGCCAGGAGGCCGCTCAGCGTGGCGACCGATAACATGATGCTGGAATTCTATAAAAAGGATGGGTATAACCTTCTTTTTTTTATTATGTTACTCGTTCAGCCATGATTGTCTTCTGAATAGGACGGAGAAGTATCTTGTGGGGGCAAACACAGTGCAGAATTAGGGGGGGGGGGGGGGTCAGCCATAGTGGTCAAAGAAATGAAATTCTATAGCAGCCGGTCCATTTTCTGTCATACCTTTCCTACCCCCAATTATGAGAAATAGGGGAGGAACCCCCCATTTGGGACTTCAAGGGCAACCCCAAGTCCCAATTGGGGGGGGGGGGGGGGTTCCTCTCCCATTTCGATTTATCCCAGGGATGTTGGCAGCACAAACAGGTCTTTTTTGATGTTCGCTTTATGTCCCAATTATGAGATGATCTCTTTGGTTCCAGCCAAAAGGCAATTGCTCTTGAACCCAATGGGTACCCCTTAGCTGATGTTTCGTTTCATAAGTGTTTTATAAGTGTTCTCCGATGAATGCCATAGCAATTGTTGTCACAAGATGGAGTTCATTGTGCAAATGTGAAATGATATTTACATTATGATTGTTCCTCAGAATGGGCATTGGGCATCTGGGTCCATTAGAATGGGCATTTGGGTCCAGTAGAATGGGCATTAGGCACTTGGATCCATTAGAATAGGCATTAGGCACTTGGATCCACTAGAATGGGCATTAGGCACTTGGATCCATTAGAATGGGCATTTGGGTCCAGTAGAATGGGCATTAGGCACTTGGATCCACTAGAATGGGCATTAGGCAGTTGGGTCCATTAGAATGGGCATTAGGCACTTGGATCCACTAGAATGGGCATTAGGCACTTGGATCCATTAGAATGGGCATTTGGGTCCATTAGAATGGGCATTAGGCACTTGGATCCACTAGAATGGGCATTAGGCATTTGGGTCCTCTAACCCCCTATCTCAAGTATGAACAGACTATAATTTCATGTCTACGATCTCATTGTTTTTTTGTTAATTTTAAGGAAACCCTTACCAAGAAACATATGTTGGCTGCCATTGCTGGTCTCCTATTGTAAACATGCTTCACCATATAGCCAAAAGTTTCTAAAGGACACCTGACCATCACACCAATCCAAAAGTATAAGGGACCCCCTTCAAGGTTGGGTTAAGCCAGTGGTTCTCAACCATTCTAGTGCCATGACCCCTTGATAACATTTCCCGAGTTGTGGGGACCCCTAACAGTAGAATTTCCGTAGCATGGTTTGCCAGCACCCAAGGCAAGACAAGTAATTTGCGCCCCTAACCCACGGACATTCAGCGCTCCCCGAGTCCCTGCCACTCGTACATTATAAAAACCCCTTATGGTACATTTTAGGATGTACCACTCTCTCTATGTTCTCATTTCTTTCCCTTTTATCTCTATCTTAAGTTATTGTTCTTTTTTCCCCCCCAATATCCCTTTCTCTAGCCATCTTTCTTGTTCTTTCTCTCCTTTTCCTCTCCCTTCCATGTATTCTCCAGCTCTGTGATGTCTTGCAGCATTGACGTCTATGCCGAAATCAGAAGATAGGGTCTCCTCCAGCCCCTCACACTTCACATTTCTCACCAGTCAGCTGACCTCTAGTCTCTGCACCGGCTCCAGGGACTGTGAGTGCTGCGGGCTTCAGGAACAGCCCAGGATTTGGTCACCCATGGCAAATCATTTGACCCCCGAGGGGGTCCCAACCCCCAGTTTGAGAACCACTGGGTTAAGCCAAGGCAGCATCAATGATGAAATAACATCTCGGATGTCATGAAGGTCCAAAAGCGTACATTGCGTTCATCAGCAGATATGTGGTCATAAAATGCAGAGAGGAAACGGCAATAGTGAAGCCCGTAGGTAAAACCAATAAGCAGTTTATTGTGTGGTACTTAGACAGGTAAAAAAAGGCATCAAAGAATATAAAACTGCGCGGCTCATAGCGTACTTGTGTCGGTCAGCCTTACATGTTTCATCCTATGGGGATATCTTCAGGTATGACCACATATCTGCGGCTCATAGCGTACTTGTGTCGGTCAGCCTTACATGTTTCATCCTATGGGGATATCTTCAGGTATGACCACATATCTGCGGCTCATAGCGTGCTTGTGTCGGTCAGCCTTACATGTTTCATCCTATGGGGATATCTTCAGGTATGACCACATATCTGCGGCTCATAGCGTACTTGTGTCGGTCAGCCTTACATGTTTCATCCTATGGGGATATCTTCAGGTATGACCACATATCTGCGGCTCATAGCGTGCTTGTGTCGGTCAGCCTTACATGTTTCATCCTATGGGGATATCTTCAGGTATGACCACATATCTGCGGCTCATAGCGTACTTGTGTCGGTCAGCCTTACATGTTTCATCCTATGGGGATATCTTCAGGTATGACCACATATCTGCGGCTCATAGCGTGCTTGTGTCGGTCAGCCTTACATGTTTCATCCTATGGGGATATCTTCAGGTATGACCACATATCTGCGGCTCATAGCGTACTTGTGTCGGTCAGCCTTACATGTTTCATCCTATGGGGATATCTTCAGGTATGACCACATATCTGCGGCTCATAGCGTACTTGTGTCGGTCAGCCTTACATGTTTCATCCTATGGGGATATCTTCAGGTATGACCACATATCTGCGGCTCATAGCGTACTTGTGTCGGTCAGCCTTACATGTTTCATCCTATGGGGATATCTTCAGGTATGACCACATATCTGCGGCTCATAGCGTACTTGTGTCGGTCAGCCTTGCATGTTTCATCCTATGGGGATATCTTCAGGTATGACCACATATCTGCGGCTCATAGCGTGCTTGTGTCGGTCAGCCTTACATGTTTCATCCTATGGGGATATCTTCAGGTATGACCACATATCTGCTGATGAACGCAATGTATGCTTTTGGACCTTCATGACATTCCAGATGTTATTTCTTCATTGATGCTGCCTGTGGATAACAGTTTTCACCTGTACACTCTGTTGGGTGTGCGATTGCCATTGACCTGCACGTTATCTGATTACATGCCCATAACGATTTTGTTCTGGTAAGCGGATTGATTGCACGGTGGTGTGGTGTTGTTTCTTTTTTCCGTGTCTACACACTTAATTGATGAACGTATAATTTGTGGCCTCTATATACACATTGTTTATTTGGATTCATTTTTAATTTTCATTTATTTTGAGCGCTGCACTATTGGATTATATTGCTTATTAAAGAAAACAAACTGGATTACTTTGCACCAGTGGTGGCTGGTGCCGTATATTTGGGGGGGGGGGGGCGGCAAACAAGACATCCCCCAGACACACCCCCTCCTCCCCTAGTGGTCAGTCTGTCGGTCCCGCACTAACACCGCCAGACACCCCCCCGCCCGGTCAGTTGGTTGGCCCCACACTTACCCTATCTAAGTCGCGGCCAGCTTCGGCTCCTTCCTGCGACGACTCCTCATCTATGTCTCGGGCTTCACAGCGGCTTCCCTCTACATTCCCTTGGCACGGCAGCAGATAAGATCGCTTCTCCTCTAGGCCAATCGGGTCTCACCGCTTCCTGATTGGCCGGGAGGAGAAAAAAAAAGGGGGGGAACTCTGTAGCGGTAACAAAAACCATAGAGGTCTGCAATGACCTCCGCTTCAACCATGCAAGCCACAGCGGTTTTATGATGAACCTTGAATTCAAAGTTGCAGAAACATTATTTGAATTCATTGTTTTTAATTTTTATCAATTGTAAAAGGCATTTTTAAAGATGGCTAGTATAAGTTATCCCTTTTTTAATTTATTTTTTGGCCATTTTCACCATCCCCTGTATACCAGAAATGAGGCTGTAAATGGGAGTGTCTCTACCGTGTGCAAGAAAGCTGCCCACCTGTCGGAGAAAGCTGCTATCTCCTAACATGGGAAGACTGTAAATGTAAAGCACACTAAGGGGCTGGGCAGAAACTGCAGAGGGTTCAGACATATTGGGATAAATATATAGCAAGCAGTATTTCCCTGACCAGTTTGAGGCACTGGGGGCTGAGGGGAGGGGCATAGGCTGTCGGGGGTTATAAGGAGTGGCAGCAATGTACAGAATTGGCGTGTGAAAGGTTGAGGTATATGTATTTCGGCGGCGTTCTTGGCTGTTTACCAAGGTAGTTGATGCCACTGAACGCGCCGACTCTGCAGAGCCCAGTGCTAGATTTAGTGGCATCCGCGGCTCCTGCCGATTTCCCTCTTTCAGTGTCTCTCCACGCTAACGGTGCTTGTGTTTTTGTCCATGCAGCCTTAGGAAAATTCAAAGGTAAGACGTACCTCCCTGACTTGCCTCTCCGACCTACATGTTCTGTAACCTGCCATCTCGTTCCAGAGAGTCTTCTGTCCTTCGCTGGGTGCATGTTCAACGTCCTGAACTGTGTGCACATGTTATGTCTGTTATGTGTAACCATTTCTTGGCTGTTCCTATGTTTGTTTTATTTTTAGGCATTTTTAACAGCGCCGGCAGGCCTTGCAATGTTTTAGACTACATAGGTCCCACCTGTGCTCTAAGGAGCTTACAGCCTAATGTCCACAGTACAGTCTTGGGAACATTTCACACCTATCTGTTTTATATTGGGCTGTTCTTACCTTGGCTTTGGTGCTACAAGAGTGTTCAGGAGTGTGTTTGTAGCAGTTTTGGTGAGATTTTAGTAGGGTACAACAACGGGCACCAAAACTGCCCCATTGAAAGAACAAGTCTTTTTTGCCCCGTGGTTTTGATAAGGAATTCTGTGCACAAACCCCTTTGATAAACCAGAGAGGGTCAATTGTGGAAGAATACAATTAAGCAATCCTATATGATTTTGCATGGAAAGCAGAGTGGGTGAAGGAAACCTATACAAACACAGGGAAAATGGACTCGCGAATTGACCTCACAGTAGAACCCCAACACTGTAACATGGAGTGTGGAAGGGTTGCCACTATCAGGTTTTTATTGCTCAAGTAAAGACTGGGTGGGCAACGGGAGAAGTACCAAGAGCAGAAAAAATAATTGAATTCAAAATTAGTTTTATCCAAACTCTATCATAAAAATCCAACATATTTTAGGGGTTTTAAGGATCCCTCCTCTTCAAGGCTTAACACTGTTGACCAAAGTGAGTGAAATTGAACAAAGTTAGAGGGATCTCTAGTCTTCTGCTGAAAACTGGCTAATTGGGAATTTTCTATCACTTCCTGTTGGGTCCACAGGACAGAAGATGCAAAGAATCTCAATGGAACGCTATTGGCAAAAAATAACTTCACAGGGGTTTTAGTCCTTTCTTACTCCACCCAAAAAGATTGTGGTTTTAGATATACTCCAAAGCAGCCTTTCTCAACCTTTTAACCCCTGGCACCCCTAAAATAATTTTAAGGTCCTAGGGAAATCTAAGACTAAAGCCAATTCCTCAATGGTCAGTAGGAAAATATGCCCTTACATTGGTGGTCCGTGGGAAGAATGTTCCTTACATTGGTGGTCCGTGGGAAGAATGTTCCTTACATTGGTGGTCCGTGGGAAGAATGTTCCTTACATTGGTGGTCCGTGGGAAGAATGTTCCTTACATTGGTGGTCCGTGGGAAGAATGTTTCTTACATTAGTGATCAGTGAGAAGAATGTCCCTTACATTGGAGGCCAGTGGGGAAAATGTCCATTACATTGGTGGTCAGTGGTAAGAACCCCCCCTGCTGCTTTCTTGCAGCTCCTAGTCCCTGGGTTTCTTTTCTCCACGGACTTGGCTAAGTGCTTCGGGACCCTTTGGGGTAAGACCGCACTATATCAAGATACCTCTCAACTCAACTCAATAGTGGTCAAGATGCCACCCTTACAGATGGCTCTAGTGGAACCCTGGTTGAGATTGGCTGCTTTAAATCCTAACTCCAGAAATATATGCCCCTAATAGACTTACTGTGGGCCAACCTGGTTAAGTCTACTGCTTCACATACTATAACAGTCCAGCAGCTGTGGACACCACAAAGGATTATATAGTTTTGCCTACACACAGAAAGCCATGCCGTTTTCTGGAGATACAGGAGTGACTTCCTTCTGCTGCCGGCAACAGAAGGACATCCCTTCACTTAGGAAGTGCCTTGTATTTTTTTGTCAATTAATACTAGTGTCAGAAATCAATAGCAAGCATGATCAGATCTGTGTGGCTACACTTATGATCTGAGACCAGACAATATATAGTAAAACAAAGGTCATGCCAAGCACCAGCACACAGCAAACATAATAAAAATGCAAGTGACCCACAGCTATATAACCAATATACCTAACGGAATAGCAGGAAGCATAATGACAATCTACTATATACAATAAATACACGATGAGGCGCATAGGCCGTAGGGAATACCGAAGATGCAAGGAAGGGGGGAACCAGGACTGGGATCAAAAACAAGTTGAGCAGATAGAAGGCAGCAAGGTGCAGGATAAGAGCAGAATAAATGGCAGCAGCAGCTTACTCGGCAAAACACTGACATAAGGGGTATCGGCAGAAGAGGGACTTAAGTACCTTCCCAACAACCAGCACCAGGTGGAGACTGATTACTGGGGTCTGCTGGCTGCTGGGAGACACCCGTTGGTTTACACTGGAACTACAGCTTTCCACTCCGGGAAGACAGTTCCAGCAGCAGATATCCCAGGTCCCGACAACTAAGGTGAGCTCTGATTGGTAACGTCATCTGCCCCTTCTCCCCACATCGGCCAATCGGAGACCACTCGGCATTCATTGTCATAAATATAAGGTGCGGGAACGCACTTTTGTTTCTGGCAGCAGAGGGAGGTCGCTCCCGTCTCTATGAAAGCTGGCACGGCTTACCGTATTAAATATCCTCAACAAGTACACTGAGGTAGACACCAGACAATGTTTCTGATTCTTAGTCTATCCAAAAAAAAGTTGGGGTTGGAGTTCCAGTTTAAATATTCCCATTTGTGGTCAGTATGCCCAGAAAGTCTTTGTTTACTAAGATTATTGACTGTATTCGGCCTGTAACAGCTTTCAGACTGCCTGAGTCGTCCACTGGGAATTTTTAATGTACTCATTAAGCCAAAGGATTTTTCACGTTTAAGCTTTTTATGGCTTCTTAAAGGTTGTGCTCCCTCTCTTCCGCACCATCTGCATCTGGCCCATATAAGATGATCGGGATTGTTTTACGATGCTGTCTTCCCGTAGAGCGCCAGCTCTGAAACGTTCGCGGAGAAAGCCTTTGATTTGCGATCTTTGTGATTCTGTACGATGGCACACCATTTGTACCCCATCGGGATGAAAGCCACTGGTGGCCATGAAGTAGATGTTTGCACTTGTGTACATGTCCATTAATTGAATGTCTTCCTTGTGTCTGTTTTTGTTTTATTCTTAAGACAAAAAAGTCATATGAAGAAATCTCAAGATTGATTGGTTTTAAACCATCCTACACAGTGCACATCTAGATTAGAAATAAAGTGCAGCAATGAGGCGATTCTGACTTTTTCTGGAGCACCCAAGAACCCCCGAAATCTACAAGTAATATTTCTGGTGTGAGCTGAGAGTCATGCCTCTTTGTTGGTCCTTTTAATGTCAACTTGGTAGATATACGGGGTCTTGACTTTTTCCCTTGAAATTTACTGGGTGGTGGCCAATAATCATTGTTGAATATGTAATGCTAAAGAAAATGATCAGAGACTGCCAACATAGTACAGGTGATTGTGAGAAACTGTAGACATACTATAAAAGATGGTCAGAGACAGGGGACATAATTAAAGAGTTGTTCAGAGATTGCAGACATTCTACAGGAGATTTTAAGAGACTATGGACACATTACAGTTGTGGTTGAAGACATGCTGCAGGAGATGGACTACTAAAGATCAAATAATTTACAGACTCTTTACAAATCAATGTTCCTACTGGTGCTGGTACCCAAGGACCACACAGTAAGTACCATATGTCCCTTGAGGCACCTGTTGATCACCATAGGCCTAGGAGGACAACCATCATGTTGATGGGCCATAGGCCTAGGAGGACAACCATCATGTTGATGGGCCATAGGCTTAGGAGGACAACCATCATGTTGATGGGCCATAGGCCTAGGAGGACAACCATCATGTTGATGGGCCATAGGTCTAGGAGGACAACCATCATGTTGAAGGGCCATAGGTCTAGGAGGACAACCATCATGTTGATAAGCCATAGGTCTAGGAGGACAACCATCATGTTGATAAGCCATAGGTCTAGGTAGGAGGACAACCATCATGTTGATGGGGCATAGGCCTAGGAGGACAACCATCATGTTGAAGGGCCATAGGTCTAGGAGGACAACCATCATGTTGATAAGCCATAGGTCTAGGAGGACAACCATCATGTTGATAAGCCATAGGTCTAGGTAGGAGGACAACCATCATGTTGATGGGGCATAGGTCTAGGAGGACAACTATCATGTTGATGGGCCATAGGTCTAGGAGGACAACCATCATGTTGATGGGGCATAGGTCTAGGAGGACAACCATCATGTTGATAAGCCATAGGTCTAGGAGGATAACCATCATGTTGATGGGGCATAGGTCTAGGAGGACAACCATCATGTTGATAAGCCATAGGTCTAGGTAGGAGGACAACCATCATGTTGATGAGCCATAGGTCTAGGTAGGAGGACTACCATCATGTTGATGGGCCATAGGCCTAGGAGGACAACCATCATGTTGATGGGGCATAGGTCTAGGAGGACAACCATCATGTTGGTAAGCCATAGGTCTAGGAGGATAACCATCATGTTGATGGGGCATAGGTCTAGGAGGACAACCATCATGTTGATAAGCCATAGGTCTAGGTAGGAGGACAACCATCATGTTGATGAGCCATAGGTCTAGGAGACAACAATCATGTTGATGAGCCATAGGTCTAGGAGGACAACCATCATGTTGATGGGGCATAGGTCTAGGAGGTCAACTATCATGTTGATGGACCATAGGTCTAGGAGGATAACCATCATGTTGATGGGGCATAGGTCTAGGAGGACAACCATCATGTTGATGAGCCATAGGTCTAGGAGGACAACCATCACGTTGATAAGCCATAGGTCTAGGAGGACAGCCATCATGTTGATGAGCCATAGGTCTAGGTAGGAGGACAACCATCATGTTGATGAGCCATAGGTCTAGGTAGGAGGACAACCATCATGTTGATGAGCCATAGGTCTAGGAGGACAACCATCATGTTGATGGGCCATAGGTCTAAGAGGACAACCACTGTGTTGATGGGCCATAGGTTTAGAAGGACAACTATTGGTTGAAGACATGCTGCAGGAGACTACTAAAGATCAAAATCTTTACAGACTCTTTACAAATCAATTTTCTCACTGGTGCTGGTACCCGAGGACCACACAGTAAGTACCATACGTCCCTTGAGGCCAGCTGTTGATCACAATACATCTAGGAGGACAACCATCATGATAATGGGCCATAGGTCTAGGAGGACAACCATCATGTTGATGGGCCATAGGTGTTGATAAGCCATTGGGAATGTTCAAATACCCTTATCGTATGGAGTCGCCCTTAAAGCAATCACTTTTTTTATGACTCTGTTATACAGTTCTTGTACTTTCCTGCACTAAATATAAAAAAAAACAATGTCTGCCGGACCTGTGCATGGCTCTCATTGTGCAAGATGCATGGTGCCATCTTGACTGCCTGAAGCAATGTACACTGGGGGAAAAAAAATAAAGGCCATTTTTCGTACCCTTTGGGATTATTGGTCTAGTATTAACGATGGAGCTTCATAACTAGATGGAGAATTTGGAGACGGATTTCGGTAGCCTCCTAGACTTATGGCTCATCAACATGATGGTTGTCGTCCTAGACTTATGGCTCATCAACACAGTGGTTGTGCTCCTAGACCTATGGCTCATCAACATGATGGTTGTCCTCCTAGACCTATGGCTCATCAACATGATGGTTGTCCTCCTAGACCTATGGCTCATCAACATGATGGTTGTCCTCCTAGACCTATGGCTCATTAACACAGTGGTTGTTCTCCTAGACCTATGGCTCATCAACACAGTGGTTGTCCTCCTAGACCTATGGCTCATCAACATGATGGTTGTCCTCCTAGACCTCTAGGGTTAGAATGTTGGTGAACCTTGCTCCGATCTCCGAATCCCGAGTAAAGAGAAATATGACCGGTAAAACTTGTGCCACAGGGAACTGTGTTGAGAATTTATGTTCAGAATGGTATGTTTTATATTCTGTTTCATTGGAACGATCTGCTGTTTTCCAGGTGGGATTGTGTATTCATGTTTTGTGTTGTTGTATGTGTATTTTATTTACTTTTAACCTCTTCTTGTTGTTTTTGTTTCTTGTTTTTTTTTTTGTGTTCCCCGCTCTGGGGACCTTTTGTTTGTATCACATTGTTTCTGGCTCTTTTCTCTCTTTCTCTAACCTCCCTTTTTATAGAGATGGTAAGCAGATGTCTTTTTTGTATTTCCCCCCTCCATAGCATGGGCGTACGGGTGATGGACACTTCTTGGGTTGCCCGCCGCGGTTCTTCCTTAGTCCGCAAAGGCCCCTCCACCCCGCCCGCCGTGCAGCCCCCTGCTCCTCCGTTCGAAAACGCAGCCACGCCTCAGTCACCAAACCCCGACTTGTCCGTAGAAAGTCCCTCCCCTACTCCTCCCAGTAGCGGCTCCCAGCCGGGTCCTGAGAGGACAAGGTAAGCACTCTACTGCCATCACCTTCATCCTTTTTTTCATTTTTCGCCACCCTGTTTCGCAGTTCCGTCTCCCCAAGACCGCTTTTAGGTTTACCAACCCTGATATCCATTTTGGCCACCATTTTGAATTTTTTTGCTTGTTTTTTTTTTTATAATGCCCATGAAATTCAACAATAACACTATAAAAAAAATAGTAGGTAGATGCTACTGAGCTTATAGTCTTGTGAAAAAGTAAGTATACCCCAATGGAAACTGTTGGCTTTTCTTTTCTTTACTTTTTTTTTTCTATCAAACATGTGATCTTCATTCATAGAGTGCCTACAGATAAAAGAGATACAAATGAGCAATTGAAACCTAAAATTAGCATGGTGTATGGATTCTCATGATCGGAATGAATGGGAATTAAGTATAGCCCCTTCAATTCGATAAAATATAACCCCGTATTCCAGATTAGATGCCAAAGAAGGGGACCTGTTTAGGGAGTATGCAGGTGGAACCCGTCTTATCTAACCATCTAGGTCAGTGATGGAGAACCTCGGCACCCCAGATGTTTTGGAACTACATTTCCCATGATGCTCCACTACACTGCAGAGTGCATTAGTATCATGGGAAATGTAGTTCCAAAACATCTGGGGTGCCGAGGTTCTCCATCACTGACCTAGGTCAATGGTTCTCAACCCTGTCCTCGGGTACACCCAACAGGCCATGTTTTGGAAAAATACCAAGCCACTGACCAGGGCCGATCCTAGGTAGGGTGCACAGGGCGCATTGCACCCAGGCGCCTGCAGAGGTGGGGGCGCCGAAGATCTAACAGACTCTCTAACAGAAGCCCTCTCTGTGTCCATAAGAGGCCCCCCTCCAGGTCCCAATAAAGTACTCTGCTTCGTTTCCTTGCCATGGAAACATTTGTAAAGGGGAGGAGTTGGTAAAATTACGACGCCCATGTGGGGGAGCCAGAAATATTTCTGCACCCAGGCGCCTGTGACCCTAGGATCGGCCCTGCCACTGACTGTGATTTAAAGCACCTGCGCAAGATGAAGGAAAACCTGCAAACATGGCCTGTTGTGGGTTGAGAGCCACTGATCTAGGGCAGCCCTACTTTAACCACTTAAGACCCGGACCAATATGCAGGTAAAGGACCTGGCCCCTTTTTTGCGATTCGGCGCTGCGTCGCTTTAACTGACAATTGCGCGGTCGTGCGACGTGGCTTTTCCAAATAAAATTGGCGTCCTTTTTTTCGCACAAATAGAGATTTCTTTTGGCGGTATTTGATCACCTCTGCGGTTTTTTATTTTTTGCGCTATAAACAAAAATAGAGCGACAATTTTGAAAAAAAAATGCAATATTTTTTAGTTTTTGCTGTAATAAATATCCCCCAAAAAAGATATATATAAAACATTTTTTTTTCCTCAGTTTAGGCCGATACGTATTCTTCTACCTATTTTGGTTAAAAAAAAAAATCGCAGTAAGCGTTTATTGATTCGTCTGCGCAAAAGTTATAGCGTCTGCAAAATAGGGGGATAGTTTTATGGCATTTTTATTAATAATAATTTTTTACTAGTAATAGCGGCGATCAGCGATGATTTTTTTTTTTTTTTTTATCGTGACTGCGACATTATGGCGGTCACATCGGACACTTTTGACACCAATTTGGGACCATTGTCATTTTTACAGCTATAAAAATGCACCGATTACTGTGAAAATGACGCTGGCAGTGAAGTGGGTTAACCTGTAGGGGGGCGCTGAAGGGGTTAAGTGTGAGCTGGGAAGTGATTCTAACTGTTGGGGTGCGTGGCTTGCCGTGACGCGTCACTGATCGCTGTTCCCGATCACAGGGAACAGACGATCAGTGACACTGCCACTGTGAAGAACGGGGAATATTTGTTTACACTCACCTCTCCCCGTTCTTCAGCTCCGGTGACCGATCGCGGGACACCGGCGGCGAACGAGTCCTGCGGTCACGGAGCTTCGGACCGGGTCGCGGGCACGCGCCCGCACGACCCACAGCTGGGCACTTAAAGAGGACGTACAGGTACGTGATTGTGCCCAGCCGTGCCATTCTGCCGACGTATATCGGCGTCGGGTGGTCCTTAGGTGGTTAAAGAGAAGTATGTTTTTTTTTTTTTTTTTTTTTTTTACCCTACTTTCCCACCTTTTTGGTGCGTTTTTGCACTTGGCAGAAATACACTACGGTCTATTTAACATGAATTCCTATGGTACGCGTTCACATCTATGCGTTTTTCAGCCACTACATTTTTGGAAAGGGATTGGGTTTTTTTTTTTTTTTTCCTGCAGCAGATTGCATTTTACGTGCAATAGACTTCAATGGAGTCACGCTAGAAATGCAAGTGTTGCGTTTTTTTTTGTTTTGTTTTTTAACCTTTTTAATAACACTGTATCTAGGTGGGCGTCGTGTCCGCTGAGTCATCAACTGTCAGCGGGGTTCCCCCGCTGACAGCTGAATGTAAAAATACATTTGTGAAAAACAATGGCGTGGGGTTCCTTCGGAGTCTGTACGAAATCCATAGGGACACGCCAAATCGGAGGGGAACCCCACAGCAAAATCAAACAAAAATTACATGGGCTCCCCCCCCCCCCCTCCCCAAAATCCATACAGACCTTGCTTTGTGCACTGGTGCGCAGTCATGTTGAAACAGGAAAAGGGGCCGTCCCCAAACTCCTCCCACAAAGTTGGGAGCATGAAATTGTCCAAAATGTCTTGGTATGCCGACGCTCTAAGACAGGGATCCTCAAACTACGGCCCTCCAGCTGTTGCGGAACTACACATCCCATGAGGCATTGTAAAACTCTGACATTTACAGACATGACTGGGCATGATGGGAATTGTAGTTCCTGAACAACTGGAGGGTCGTAGTTTGAAGACCAATGGTCTAAGACAGGGGTGTCAAACTGGCGGCCCTCCAGCTGTTCCGAAACTACAAGTCCCATCATGCCTCTGCCTGTGGGAGTCATGCTTGTAACTGTTAGCCTTGCAATGCCTCATGGGACTTGTAGTTTTGCAACAGCTGGAGGGCCGCCTGTTTGACACCCCTGGTCTAAGAGTTCTTTTCACTGTAACGAAGGGCCGAACCAAATCCCTGAAAAACAACCCCCCACCATAGCCGCCCCCCCCCCCCCCCCCACACACACACCAAATGGTTAGGACCAGTGCACAGGGCAAAGGTCCATAAAGACATGGATGAGCGAGCTTGGGGTGGAGGAACTTGACTGGCCTGCACAGAGTCCTTCCCTTAACCCTTCACACCTTTGGGATAAATTAGAGCGGAGACTGTGAGCCAGGCCTTCTCATCCAACCTCACAAATGCCCTTCTGGAAGAACAGTCAAACATTCCCATAGACCAGTGATGGCGAACCTCGGCACTCCAGATGTTTTGGAACTACGTTTCCCATGATGCCCATGCACTCTTCAGTGATGTTGAGCATCATGGGAAATGTAGTTCCAAAACATCTGGGGTGCCGAGGGTCGCCATCACTGCCATAGACACACCCCTAAACCTTGTGGACGGCCTTCTCATAGACACACCCCTAAACCTTGTGGACGGCCTTCCCAGAAGAGGTGAAGCTGTTATAGCTGCAAAGGGGCGGGGCCAACTCAATATTGAACCCTCCGGACTAAGACTGGGGTGCCATTAAAGTTCCTGTGTATGTAAAGGCCGGCGTCCCAATACTTTTGGTAATATGGTGTTTGTGCAAAAAGTCAACAATTGCCACAGGGGTGTGCTTACTTTTTTTTTTCCACATGACTGTAGGTTTGTTTGCAAAATGTGTCCATTGTTCTTGTTTGCAAAACCGGCACATTGGAGTTCCTCGATTATAGTGAGAAAGGCATTCTTTTTTTTTTCTTTTTTTTTATAAATGTCCACCGTATTTAACACTTACTTACACGCCAGACGTTTTTTGTTTTGTTCTGGCCATAAGTCCCGGGCAGGGCCGTCTTTAAGGCAGGGCAAAAGGGGGCAGCTTCCCTGGGCCCTGTCATCGTTGTGGGGCCCAAAGCAGCCGCCTCATACATGCCAACCATCCCTTGAGGTTTTAGCCCTGTGCTGTGTCCTGATATCTCAGTGTGAAGTTACTGTTACTAATGCTGCCCAGCTCTGCCCTATCGTTTACACATGACTCACCTGCAGACCCTGTGTTTACATGTAAATACCGACATTGATCTGTAAATAGCAGCAGCATTCATATGTTGGTAGCCGCGGACAGCATTAGTAACAGAACTTCACACTGAGATATCAGGACACAGCACAGGACTAAAAACTTAAGAACGCTTTTGCCCAGGGTCCAGTCAATATGAAAGGCAGCCCTGGTCCCCCCCGGGCTGCGGTTGCTCATATGAGATCTTCCCAATTTTTAGGACCTAAAAGCGGCCTGCTTGCAACACAAAGCGACCTCCATACTGCTTTGCTGTGTGCGTGGCTAGCAGCCTTGTGCGTCACCCACCTCCTCCTCCCACTCACCCGATTTCATGGCTGCCGGCCCGTCAATCGCTGCGCCTTTTTTGCTGCTTTTTATTTTTTACAATGCGCCTTTTCTGTTCTATTTTTTTATTTGTTGTCTGTGTGTGTGTGTCCGCTTTAAACAGCTTAGGCCCTCCTGAGCCCAGGAATACGGGGGACCAGTCAGAAAAGAAGCAGTTAAAAAGAAATAAAATTACTAATTCGGATATTAAATAGACGCTGCCGAAAAATTCCTTCATTTTAGTTTTATTAGCTTTTTTGGGAAATTCGAAAATTACCGTCCCTATCACCCCGGCCTCTTACCCTCCATATCACCCCGCCTCTTACCCTCCCTATCAGCCGGCCTCTTACCCTCCCTATCACCCCGCCTCTTACCCTCCCTATCACCCCGCCTCTTACCCTCCCTATCACCCCGCCTCTTACCCTCCCTATCACCCCGCCTCTTACCCTCCCTATCACCCCGCCTCTTACCCTCCCTATCACCCCGCCTCTTACCCTCCCTATCACCCCGCCTCTTACCCTCCCTATCACCCCGCCTCTTACCCTCCCTATCACCCCGCCTCTTACCCTCCCTATCACCCCGCCTCTTACCCTCCCTATCACCCCGCCTCTTACCCTCCCTATCACCCCGCCTCTTACCCTCCCTATCACCCCGCCTCTTACCCTCCCTATCACCCCGCCTCTTACCCTCCCTATCACCCCGCCTCTTACCCTCCCTATCACCCCGCCTCTTACCCTCCCTATCACCCCGCCTCTTACCCTCCCTATCACCCCGCCTCTTACCCTCCCTATCACCCCGCCTCTTACCCTCCCTATCACCCCGCCTCTTACCCTCCCTATCACCCCGCCTCTTACCCTCCCTATCACCCCGCCTCTTACCCTCCCTATCACCCCGCCTCTTACCCTCCCTATCACCCCGCCTCTTACCCTCCCTATCACCCCGCCTCTTACCCTCCCTATCACCCCGCCTCTTACCCTCCCTATCACCCGGCCTCTTACCCTCCCTATCACCCGGCCTCTTACCCTCCCTATCACCCGGCCTCTTACCCTCCCTATCACCCGGCCTCTTACCCTCCCTATCACCCGGCCTCTTACCCTCCCTATCACCCGGCCTCTTACCCTCCCTATCACCCGGCCTCTTACCCTCCCTATCACCCGGCCTCTTACCCTCCCTATCACCCGGCCTCTTACCCTCCCTATCACCCGGCCTCTTACCCTCCCTATCACCCGGCCTCTTACCCTCCCTATCACCCGGCCTCTTACCCTCCCTATCACCCGGCCTCTTACCCTCCCTATCACCCGGCCTCTTACCCTCCCTATCACCCGGCCTCTTACCCTCCCTATCACCCGGCCTCTTACCCTCCCTATCACCCGGCCTCTTACCCTCCCTATCACCCGGCCTCTTACCCTCCCTATCACCCGGCCTCTTACCCTCCCTATCACCCGGCCTCTTACCCTCCCTATCACCCGGCCTCTTACCCTCCCTATCACCCGGCCTCTTACCCTCCCTATCACCCGGCCTCTTACCCTCCCTATCACCCCGCCTCTTACTCTCCCTATCACCCCGCCTCTTACCCCCCCTATCACCCGGCCTCTTACCCCCCTCCCCCTATCACCCGGCCTCTTACCCCCCTCCCCCTATCACCCGGCCTCTTACCCTCCCTATCACCCGGCCTCTTACCCCCCTCCCCCTATCACCCGGCCTCTTACCCCCCTCCCCCTATCACCCGGCCTCTTACCCCCCTCCCCCTATCACCCGGCCTCTTACCCCCCTCCCCCTATCACCCGGCCTATTACCCCCACCCCCTATCACCCGGCCTATTACCCCCACCCCCTATTATCTGGCCTATTACCCCCCCCCCCCCCCTATCACCCGGTCTATTACCCTCCCTATCACCCGGTCACCCGGAATAGTCAAATTTTTAAAATTTCTGAATTTCCTAATTTGTCAAAATTTTGTTAAAAAACGAATTTGAAGCGAAACAAATTGCAACTTGTCTATAGTTGAAGAACAGAGCTGCCTCTCAATCATCTTGCTTAGTCTTGAAGGAACTCTCCATCCAGTTGCGGATCTTCCTTCCAAGCTCTGGTGTTAGAACGTCCCACCTCCTCCCCCCCACTGCTTCATGATTGGCTAGTCTCTGCTGCCAGACTGATAAGGCGGCCAATCCTGAAAGGGTTTTCGTAGGGTTGCACCTGGTCAGCTGTTTCAAGGCATAACTTGGCTGGAGGCGGTTGGGTCGTCCCTTTAATAGTCACACATGAACATATGCAGGATGGAATCTTCCCTTTTTTTATACTTGTTAGGATTTGCCGTGGAGTTCTTATAGACGAGATTTTCGGATCTCCAGCCCCCAATTTAGAAAACTCGTCCCGGGATTTATGCCAAAGCCAAAACGTGCAGTGACTTATGGCGGCCAATCCTCTGTAGAGCTCATGTAGACGGGCGTTCTTGTGAAATGAGGCTTTTCCTATTCAAAGTGCGAGTCCAATGCAAAGCAAGGAGAGGCTTCATTGGACCGGCAATTTAATCGTCGCCTCAATAGGAGGGCAAAGCAGGTAGTTGGCAGAGTGGTAAGGATGTGGAACTCCCTTCCACAATTGGAGGTTGCAGAAGGTAATGTTGCTAATTTAAAAAAATAATACATAATACTTGTTTATTCCCCGACTTAGTTGGGGTAGGCGGTACACTTTGGTGGGGATGGGTCAGCCACGCCCTGTAACCTTTGACCTCTGGGAACTGACCTTTGACCTCTAGGGGAGGTTCCTGTTCCAATTCCTGAGTCCTAGCCTTGTTCTCAAAGGGAAAACCCTGACCCCTAACCCCTATAATACTCACACTCGCCCACACAGGTTGGACTGATGTCTTTATTCAACCCTAAAGTGGTTGTAAACCCTTTTTTATAACTTTATGCTACAGGTAGGCCTATATTAAGGCTTACCTGTAGCTACCCAGGATATCTCCTAAACCGCAGCATTTTTTACTGACAAAACATGGGGTTGCCCTCCAGGGCCCCTGGGGACCTCTGGGCCCTTTTAATAAAAGAAATATATATATATATATATATATATATATATATATATATTTATAAAAATGTATTTTCTTTTTCTATTTAAAAAAATGGGGGGGGGGGGGGTTGCCATCCAGGGCCCTGGGGACCTTCAGGCCCCTTGCAAAAAAATAAATGAATAAAAAAAAGTGGGGTTGCCATCCAGGGCCCTTTTTAATAAAAGAAAAAAAAAAAATATATATATATATATATATATATATATTAATTTTTGGGGACCTCTGGGCCCTTATATTATTAAAAGGGCCCAGAGGTCCCCAAAAATTAATTTATATATATATATATATTTATAAAAATGTAATTTATTTTTCTATTTAAAAAAAAAGGGGGGGGTTGCCATCCAGGGCCCTGGGGACCTTCAGGCCCCTTGCAAAAAAATAAATGAATAAAAAAAAGTGGGGTTGCCATCCAGGGCCCCTGGGGACCTTTGGGCCCTTTTTAATAAAAGGAAAAAAAAAAATATATATATATATATATATATATATATATATATATATATATATATATATATATATATATATAAATTTATTTTTGGGGACCTCTGGGCCCTTTTAATAAAAAAAAAATATATATATATATATATATGTGTAATTTTTCTATTTAAAAAAAAAGGGGGGGGTTGCCATCCAGGGCCCTGGGGACCTTCAGGCCCCTTGCAAAAAAATAAATGAATAAAAAAAAGTGGGGTTGCCATCCAGTGCCCCTGGGGACCTTTGGGCCCTTTTTAATAAAAGAAAAATATATATATATATATATATATAAATTAATTTTTGGGGACCTCTGGGCCCTTTTAATAAAAAAAATATATATATATATATATATGTGTAATTTTTCTATTTAAAAAAAAAAGGGGGGGGGGTTGCCATCCAGGGCCCTGGGGACCTTCAGGCCCCTTGCAAAAAAATAAATGAATAAAAAAAAGTGGGGTTGCCATCCAGTGCCCCTGGGGACCTTTGGGCCCTTTTTAATAAAAGAAAAAAAAAATATACGGTGTATATATATATATATATATATATATATATATATATATATATATATATATATACCGTGTATATATGTATATATATATATATATATATATATATATATATATATATATATATAAAAAAAAATTTTATAAAAAAAAAAAAAAAATTGGGGTTGCCACCTGGGCCCCTTACAGGTGTACTGCCTGTATCCCCCTGATGGTGGCCCTGACCCCTAGCAACCTCTGGAGCAACCCTAGTTAAGAAACCTCACTCTAGAAGACCCCTCGGGTTCCACAGAACCTTGGTTGAGAATGGCTGCTCTGAACCGTCCTCTACATTACCCTATAGAAGACGATGGGAATATGCCGACCCGCATTTGACGTGCCCTTTGAAACGTATGAAAACGATGCCCGTGTATATGAGCTTTTCTTGTACCTTGGTTTAGATAACTCAGGAAAATTGGAGAAATTTCTTTGGCCCCTATAATATTCTGCACTTTAATGGGGCCTTTGGAGTAGCCAATGTAATGGAATACAACAAATTTTTGCAATTGAGAGTTGAGAGATACATTTTCGGGGGGGGGGGGGGGGGGGGGAAGCTTGACCAGTGAAGTGTGCAAATTGTTTGTAGGCATGACTGTCCAGCAGTGGCGGGACAAGGTCATCCAGGGCAAAAAATGCCAAACTGCGCCCCCCTTTCCATTAGGGTCAGGGTTCCCCCCCCCCCCCCAATTCCTGCAATAAACCATTGCACCGGGGGCAGCCACTCCCTCCTGCCCACCCCTCGTCCCGGCCCTGCTGTTCAGTATTAGCTTTCCCTGCTGAATGTTTTTTATCCTGGCTTTACCATTTTTGAATCTTGTTGACCAGGTAGTAGGCCAAGACCCGACGAAGTATTCCAATGTATCCAAAACGCGTCCATCAGTTAAGATCCCTGCATATTAGATTGTGTGTGTGCTTTTACGTCAGAATTGCATGTTTTTGTGACTTTGTATGTGTTTGTGTTTGTTTGGCTTCCATAAAATCTGCATTCAGTCGCCCTGTGTGTTTTTTTTTACGGCACAATGGCTTTCTCGCCAATTTCCGCCTTTTTCATTTCCAGCTGTATGCGTTTCGCCCTTCATATCATTTGACACTTGTTGGGTTCTTCCTTGTACAAATATTTTTGCTCTTGTTTTCTGTTTTTTTTCTATTTTTTTTTTTTATTTGTGTTGTTTTTGTTGTTGTTGTTCCTGTGTCTTTTTTTTTTTTATTATTTTTTTTTTTTTTCTCTCCGCACCCCAACGCCGAAAACAGCGGAGATGAGATTTCGCCCCAGTGGTCGGATTCCTGTTACAACTACCCTTCCCCCGAAGAAGACCGACCCCTTTCGTACCCATGCTCACAGCACCCTACCCTCCATCCTCACCCTCCGAAAGCTCCACCATCTTTCAGGCTCGACGCCACCTCTACCTTCCGGTGGGCTGGCTACAGCCAAACTCTGCCTCCTTCCCCTCCGAAGCTTGACATAAACTCCAACCCTAAACCTTGCTTTTTGCACCTCACCAAGCAAAGCTCCCTTTCTGAAACTCACGCTTCCGAGCCCCTTTACATCAAAACCCCGCTCGTCCTAACCAAACCCGACCCATCTGGTAACCCTAACCTACCCGCCATGTCTGCCTCGCCCCCGTGGCTCAGCTGTTCCTGCGCTCGAGACAAAGGAACCAAGCTGACTAGGTAACTAAAAAAATAAAACATTTGCTGTGTATCTGATAAAAAACTGCCTCACCATGGAAAGGATGTAGAGTTGCTAGACCCGAGACGTTGTTCATTTTGGCAGGTGATCATCCAAACGGCTAGAGATAAATTCTGAGGGATTTCAGTGTCTTTCAGTGCCTAAGCTCTAGCAAATCCCCCCCCCCCAAAGGACTTGCAGGGCTTAAAATATCCGTAAAGGCGACAAATTTCAAATGCGCTTCTAAGAACGAATGAGTCGGCGGCACGAGTCGGTCTCGCGGTCAAGAAAAAAAAAAAGGGTTCCTATTTTACGAGAAGAATTTGACAGGCTTGAACGGAGTCTTTCCGAGGTTTTTCCGAGGTCAGCCGAACTGTCCCACTTTCCGAGGCTCTCCCCCCGCCTCTGGCTGCATGCGGTATTGCATGCCATTGAAGTCAATGCGGAACTCATTTTTTTTTGGTTTCCATTGACTTCAATGGGGAAACTCGCTTTGATGTCACAATGTAGAGTATAAGATTTCCTATCAGTCTTGCCACACATAGGGCCAGATTCAGGTAGATGGGAGCATCTTTGCTCTGGAGTAACGCTTCTCATTTACGTTACGCTGGCGAAATTTTAGGAGCAAGTGCTGTTATTCATGAAGCACTTGCTCCTAAAGTTGCGGCAGCGCATCGCAAATGAGCCGGCGGAATTCAAATTGGGCGGGTACGGGGCGTGTAGTATTCAAACTAAGCGCGATCCCGCGGCGAACGTACTGCGCATGCGTCGACTGTCAATGCATCCCAGTGCGCATGCTCCAAATTCTGTCAGTGAACGTCAATGACGTCACATCCCCATTCATGACATTTTTACGCAAGCGACGCGATTTTTTTTTTTTTCCGACGCGATGACGACGCCTATACTTAACATAGGATACTCCACTAGGGGGCTGCTTTATCTTTACGCCGCGTATCGCTTCCGGAAACGTCGGAAAGTCACTGCGTCGCGCCCGAATACGATCGCGAATTGCCGATTCCCGCTGATTAACATATTTTTTCAGCGTTAATCAGCGGGAACGCCCCCGGCGCCATTTTTAAATTAAAGTTGCGATGCGATGGCGAAATTCAATTGCGCCGATCGCATCGGAACACCAACTCGGCGTTTTCTTGTTTTCTGGTTACAGAAAACGGAAACGCCGGCTTAAAGTGACAGTTAGGCTGGAGTATCACTGATAGATAACTCTACCTGAATCTGGCCCATAGTTTTTTTTTTTTATCTTTAAAGTGTATTTTGTGCGTGCGAGAGAGAGAGGAGTTGGGAGTAGGCAGGCCTCCCCCAGAGGCACTCTGCCATCTTTCTCCATGCCTCCGGGTGGCAATGGCGGGTGCGAGGGGGTCCCCCCACACAGCCCGCCCTACCTGCTCCGCTTTGAAGCCCAACGGATCAGAGGGACTCCCCTATGAGGGAGTGAGAGGACCTAGCCCGCTCAGCCAGCCCTGTTAGTCCTTCGCCTCTCTTTTTTAGAGACCGCGTGGCCAAAGTGCGTGCGTGTTAACCCAATTTCGAGTGCGTGCAAGTGTGGTGGTTTTTGTGGGAAGGGGGGTGGGCATACTAAGCGCAGGCTTACCTCGCATAGCACACCCCCCGGGAGCCGGGCTGAGACCACCAAACTCAATTCACATGCAGCCGAGACCGGGATCCGAACCCTTGGCTGCAGAGGTGAACGGCTTGTCAACGCAGTGCCAATGGCGTTGAGCCACCGCAGCTCCTTTGCCACACAGAGTTAATCCAGCGCTGAGCAATCCTCTTTTATTGTTCAGTGAAAATTAACAGAATTCCAGATAAAAAATTGCCAAATTAAAGCGGAGCTCCACCCTGATTTTTTTTTCTTTTTTTTCTTAAATCTAAAAAAAAAATGAAATGGAAAAAAAAATAAAAAATACTCACCCTAAATAGGCTGTTGCTATGCGGAAGTCCCGAATCTGCCCTCACGATCCGCGGTGCGGTTTTCTTCCTCCTCCTCTTCTGGGTGTCTTCTTGTGAATGGGCCGCGCTGCATTCTGGGAACTGTGTGTATCCCAGAAAGCAGCCGGACCATTCACAAAGCGCCGCGCCGCTCGCACATGCGCAGTAGGAAACGGGCAGTGAAGCTGCACGGCTTCACTGCCTGTTTCCCTGACTGTGGATGGCGGTTCCGGGATCGAGGATCGGCATCGGCGGGGGCCGTCAGCGCGGGCGCCTAGGACAGGTAAGTGTCCTTATTCAAAGTCAGCAGCTACACTGTTAGTAGCTGCCGACTTTGAAAAACAAATGCGGGTGGAGCTCCGCTTTAAAAAGTCTGTTTCTCTCTTCTTGCTTTGAGTGACGGGTTATTTACATATCTATCTTGGACATGTTTATCATAACATGAGGTATAAAAAGTGAGAAATCCACCCCTCCCCCACATAACACATCCTGGTAATATACAATGAACTTCGGATCACCTCCTATTATGATAAACATAACATATGATAAACATGTCCAAGCTAGATAAGTAAATAACCTCTCACTCAAAGCAAGAAGAGAGAAACTGACTTTTTATTTAGACAGGTTTTTATCTGGAATTCTGTTCATTTTTACTGAACAATAAAAGAGGATTGCTCAGAGCTGGATTAACTCTGAGTGGCAAGACAGAGGATAGGAAATCTTATACTCTACATTGTGACATCAAAAAAAAACAAAAAAACATTTTTGGGTTTACATCCACTTTAACCGCTTAAGCCCCGGACCAATATGCTGCTAAATGCCCAAAGGCGTTTTTTACAATTCGGCGCTGCGTCGCTTTAACAGACAATTGCGCGGTCGTGCGACGTGGCTTCCAAACAAAATTGGCGTCCTATTTTCCCCACAAATAGAGCTTTCTCTTGGTGGTATTTGATCACCTCTGCGGGTTTTTATTTTTTGCGCTATAAACAAAAAAGTGCCACAATTTTGAAAAAAAAATGCAATATTTTTTACTTTTTGCTATAATAAATATCCCTCCAAAAACATATCTAAACTTTTTTTTTTTTCCCTCAGTTTAGGCCGATACGTATTCTTCTACCTATTTTTGTTAAAAAAAATCGCAATAAGCGTTTATTGATTGGTTTGCGCCAAATTTATAGCGTTTACAAAATAGGGGGTAGTTTTATTGCATTTTTATTATTTTTATTTCTTTTACTACTAATGGCGCCGATCAGCGTTTTTTTTTTTTTCCGTGACTGCGACATTATGGCGGACACTTCGGACAATTTTGACACATTTTTGGGACCGTTGTCATTTTCACAGCAAAAAATGCAATTTAAAGCGGAGTTCCACCCTTAAAACCACTTGGTTTCATCCCATCCAGCATACTGGCGTCAGCGCCAGTATGCTGTTTTTTTTTTTTTTTTAATCCATGTACTTACTTTATAATAAATCATTACTGTGGCGGCTGCATCGATCGAGTGATCCCTTTTATAAGGAGACTCGATCGATGATGTCACACCTACAGCCACACCCCCCTACAGTTGTAAACACACACAAATCCTACAGCGCCCCCTTGTGGTTAACTCCCAAACTGCAACTGTCATTGTCACAATAAACAATGCAATTTAAAGCGGAGTTCCACCCTTAAAACCACTTTGTTTCATCCCATCCAGCATACTGGCGTCAGCGCCAGTATTCTTGTTTTTTTTTTTTTTTTTTAATCCATGTACTTACTTTATAATAAATCATTTAATTTCGTGCGCACCGCGGTGTATGTCGCCGCTATAAGGCGTCGCGCCTTCCGGAAACAGCCGATTAGCGTTCGGCTCTTCTCGGCGCCTGCGCACAGACCCAGGAGCTGACTGCGCAGGCGCCGTATATAGCCGCGTCACGCCCTCCGAAAAAAGCCGAACTAGGACCGGCTGTTTACGGCGCCTGCGCAGTCAGCTCCTGGGTCTGTGCCCAGGCGCCGGGAAGAGCCGAACGCTAATCGGCTGTTTCCGGAAGGCGTGACGCCTTATAGCGGCGACATACCGCGGTGCGCCCAAAATTAAATGATTTATTATAAAGTAAGTACATGCATTGAAAAAAAAAAAAAAACAGCATACTGGCGCTGACGCCAGTATGCTGGATGGGATGAAACCAAGTGGTTTTAAGGGTGGAACTCCGCTTTAAATTGCATTGTTTATTGTGACAATGACAGTTGCAGTTTGGGAGTTAACCACAGGGGGCGCTGTAGGATTTGTGTGTGTTTACAACTGTAGGGGGGTGTGGCTGTAGGTCTGACGTCATCGATCGAGTCTCCTTATAAAAGGGATCACTCGATCGATGCAGCCGCGAGCGGGTGGCTAGAAACGAATAGCCGCGCCCTCGTCCCGGATCGCTCCCCGCGGGTTTCTGACCGCCGCATGTAGCGGGGGGGGTCCCGATCGGACCCGCGCAAAGGCAGGGACGTATATACACGCCCATCTGCCTGTACGTGCCATTCTGTGGACGTATATGTACATGCGGCGGTCGGGAAGTGGTTAAAGTACAGTGGAACCTCGGTGAATGCTCGTAATCCAAAGCACTCTCATATCAAAGCGAGTTTCCCAATTGAAGTCAATGGAAACAAAAATAACTTGTTCCGCATTGACTTCAATGGCATGCAATACCGCATGCGGCCAGAGGTGGGGGGGGGGGGGGGGGCGCACCGGAGAGCCGCGGAAATGGGCGGAGAATGCTTGTAATCCAAAGCACTCGCATATCAAAGCGAGTTTCCCAATTAAACTCAATGGAAATGAAAATAACTTGTTCCGCATTGACTTTAATGGCATGCAATACCGGCCAGAGGTGGGGAAATGGGCGGAAAGGCCCGAGGACACCCCGGCTGACCCTCAGCAAACCTTGGAAAGGCTTGGAAACTGAGTATTTCGGTGTCTTTCTGAACATTTCCAAACGGCGCCCCCCCCCCACCTCAGGCCAAACGCGGTACTGCACACCGCTTTGGCCTAAATCCTGCTCGTTACTCGCAATCCGAGGTCCCACTGCAGACTGAAGATTGATAAAGGCAAGGGGATAGAAAGCCTTGAGCTGAACTATTTATTATTATAATGATTTGTCTTGTTCTGTGTGGAACAGGGGTCTCCAAACAAAGGGACGGTTTTACGTTCCTTCAGACTTCGGGGGGGGGGAGGGGGACAAGGTTGTGACCAGTGGGGGCAAAAAAAGTCCCAGGCCTGGCATCGGTGAAAGTAAACACTGTCTCAGGCGTGGTTTTCAGTTGCATGCCGCCTGTGGTCAGTAGAAGGAGGAATAGTGTCCCACCATTGGCATCAGTGGGAGGAATAGTGTCCCATCATTGGTGTCAGTGGGAGGAATAGTGTCCCATCATTGGTGTCAGTGGGTGGAATAGTGTCCCACCATTGGTATCAGTGGGAGGAATAGTGTCCCATCATTGGTGTCAGTGGGAGGAATAGTGTCCCATCATTGGTGTCAGTGGGAGGAATAGTGTCCCATCATTGGTGTCAGTGGGAGGAATAGTGTCCCATCATTGGTGTCAGTGGGAGGAATAGTGTCCCATCATTGGTGTCGGTGGGAGGAATAGTGTCCCATCATTGGTGTCAGTGGGAGGAATAGTGTCCCATCATTGGTGTCGGTGGGAGGAATAGTGACCCATCATTGGTGTCGGTGGGAGGAATAGTGTCCCATCATTGGTGTCAGTGGATGGAATAGTGTCCCATCATTGGTGTCAGTGGGAGGAATGGTGACCCATCATTGGTGTCGGTGGGAGGAATAGTGTCCCATCATTGGTGTCGGTGGGAGGAATAGTGTCCCATCATTGGTGACGGTGGGAGGAATAGTGTCCCATCATTGGTGTCAGTGGATGGAATAGTGTCCCATCATTGGTGTCAGTGGGAGGAATGGTGACCCATCATTGGTGTCGGTGGGAGGAATAGTGTCCCATCATTGGTGTCGGTGGGAGGAATAGTGTCCCATCATTGGTGTCGGTGGGAGGAATAGTGTCCCATCATTGGTGTCGGTGGGAGGAATAGTGTCCCATCATTGGTGTCGGTGGGAGGAATAGTGTCCCATCATTGGTGTCGGTGGGAGGAATAGTGCCCCGTCATTGGTGTCGGTGGGAGGAATAGTGTCCTATCATTGGTATTAGTGGGAGGAATAGTGTCCCATCATTGGTACCAGTGGGAGGAATAGTGTCCCGCCATTGGTGTCAGTGGGAGGAATAGTGTCCCATCATTGGTGTCAGTGGGAGGAATAGTGTCCCATCATTGGTGTCAGTGGGAGGAATAGTGTCCCATCATTGGTGTCAGTGGGAGGAATAGTGTCCCATCATTGGTGTCAGTGGGAGGAATAGTGTCCCATCATTGGTGTCGGTGGGAGGAATAGTGACCCATCATTGGTGTCGGTGGGAGGAATAGTGTCCCATCATTGGTGTCAGTGGATGGAATAGTGTCCCATCATTGGTGTCAGTGGGAGGAATGGTGACCCATCATTGGTGTCGGTGGGAGGAATAGTGTCCCATCATTGGTGTCGGTGGGAGGAATAGTGTCCCATCATTGGTGACGGTGGGAGGAATAGTGTCCCATCATTGGTGACGGTGGGAGGAATAGTGTCCCATCATTGGTGTCGGTGGGAGGAATAGTGTCCCATCATTGGTGTCGGTGGGAGGAATAGTGTCCCATCATTGGTGTCGGTGGGAGGAATAGTGCCCCGTCATTGGTGTCGGTGGGAGGAATAGTGTCCCATCATTGGTATTAGTGAGAGGAGGAATAGTGTCCCATCATTGGTGTCAGTGGGAGGAATAGTGTCCCATCATTGGTGTCAGTGGGAGGAATAGTGTCCCATCATTGGTGTCAGTGGGAGGAATAGTGTCCCATCATTGGTGTCAGTGGGAGGAATAGTGTCCCATCATTGGTGTCAGTGGGAGGAATAGTGTCCCATCATTGGTGTCAGTGGGAGGAATAGTGTCCCATCATTGGTGTCAGTGGGAGGAATAGTGTCCCATCATTGGTGTCAGTGGGAGGAATAGTGTCCCATCATTGGTGTCAGTGGGAGGAATAGTGTCCCATCATTGGTGTCAGTGGGAGGAATAGTGTCCCATCATTGGTGTCAGTGGGAGGAATAGTGTCCCATCATTGGTGTCAGTGGGAGGAATAGTGTCCCATCATTGGTGTCAGTGGGAGGAATAGTGTCCCATCATTGGTGTCAGTGGGAGGAATAGTGTCCCATCATTGGTGTCAGTGGGAGGAATAGTGTCCCATCATTGGTGTCGGTGGGAGGAATAGTGACCCATCATTGGTGTCGGTGGGAGGAATAGTGTCCCATCATTGGTGTCAGTGGATGGAATAGTGTCCCATCATTGGTGTCAGTGGGAGGAATGGTGACCCATCATTCGTGTCGGTGGGAGGAATAGTGTCCCATCATTGGTGTCGGTGGGAGGAATAGTGTCCCATCATTGGTGTCGGTGGGAGGAATAGTGTCCCATCATTGGTGTCAGTGGGAGGAATAGTGCCCCATCATTGGTGTCAGTGGGAGGAATAGTGCCCCATCATTGGTGTCAGTGGGAGGAATAGTGCCCCATCATTGGTGTCAGTGGGAGGAATAGTGTCCCATCATTGGTGTCAGTGGGAGGAATAGTGTCCCATCATTGGTGACGGTGGGAGGAATAGTGTCCCATCATTGGTGTCAGTGGATGGAATAGTGCCCAATGATGGATATTAGTGTGAATAGAGGAATAGTGTCCCATCATTGGTGTCAGTGGGAGGAATAGTGTCCCATCATTGGTGTCAGTGGGAGGAATAGTGTCCCATCATTGGTGTCAGTGGGAGGAATAGTGTCCCATCATTGGTATCAGTTGGAGGAATAGTGTCCCATCATTGGTGTCAGTGGATGGAATAGTGTCCCATCATTGGTGTCAGTGGATGGAATAGTGCCCAATGATGGATATTAGTGTGAATAGAGGAATAGTGTCCCATCATTGGTGTCAGTGGATGGAATAGTGTCCCATCATTGGTGTCAGTGGATGGAATAGTGTCCCATCATTGGTGTCAGTGGATGGAATAGTGTCCCATGATGGATATTAGTGTGAAAAGAGGAATAGTGCCCCATTGTTGGGCAATGTTAAGAATAATGTCTCAAATCAGTGGGAGGAATAGTGCCCCAAAGACCAGATAAAAAGGCTAGCAAAGGGCCACATCTGGCCCTCGGCCATCAGTGGGGGGAATAGTGTCCCATCATTGGTATCGGTGGGGGGAATAGTGTCCCATCATTGGTATCAGTGGGGGGGAATAGTGTCCCATCATTGGTATCAGTGGGGGGAATAATGACCCATCATTGGTGTCAGTGGGAGGAATAGTGTCCCATCATTGGTGTCAGTGGGAGGAATAGTGTCCCATCATTGGTGTCAGTGGGAGGAATAGTGTCCCATCATTGGTGTCAGTGGGAGGAATAGTGTCCCATCATTGGTGTCGGTGGGAGGAATAGTGACCCATCATTGGTGTCGGTGGGAGGAATAGTGTCCCATCATTGGTGTCAGTGGATGGAATAGTGTCCCATCATTGGTGTCAGTGGGAGGAATGGTGACCCATCATTGGTGTCGGTGGGAGGAATAGTGTCCCATCATTGGTGTCGGTGGGAGGAATAGTGTCCCATCATTGGTGTCGGTGGGAGGAATAGTGTCCCATCATTGGTGACGGTGGGAGGAATAGTGTCCCATCATTGGTGTCAGTGGATGGAATAGTGCCCAATGATGGATATTAGTGTGAATAGAGGAATAGTGTCCCATCATTGGTGTTAGTGGGAGGAATAGTGTCCCATCATTGGTATCAGTGGAAGGAATAGTGTCCCATCATTGGTGTCAGTGGATGGAATAGTGTCCCATCATTAGTGGGAGGAATAGTGACCCATGATGGATATTAGTGTGAAAAGAGGAATAGTGCCCCATTGTTGGGCAATGTTAAGAATAATGTCTCAAATCAGTGGGAGGAATAGTGCCCCAAAGACCAGATAAAAAGGCTAGCAAAGGGCCACATCTGGCCCTCGGCCATCAGTGGGGGGAATAGTGTCCCATCATTGGTATCGGTGGGGGGAATAGTGTCCCATCATTGGTATCAGTGGGGGGAATAATGACCCATCATTGGTGTCAGTGGGAGGAATAGTGTCCCATCATTGGTGTCAGTGGGAGGAATAGTGTCCCATCATTGGTGTCAGTGGGAGGAATAGTGTCCCATCATTGGTGTCAGTGGGAGGAATAGTGTCCCATCATTGGTATCAGTTGGAGGAATAGTGTCCCATCATTGGTGTCAGTGGATGGAATAGTGTCCCATCATTGGTGTCAGTGGATGGAATAGTGCCCAATGATGGATATTAGTGTGAATAGAGGAATAGTGTCCCATCATTGGTATCAGTGGAAGGAATAGTGTCCCATCATTGGTGTCAGTGGATGGAATAGTGTCCCATCATTAGTGGGAGGAATAGTGACCCATGATGGATATTAGTGTGAAAAGAGGAATAGTGCCCCATTGTTGGGCAATGTTAAGAATAATGTCTCAAATCAGTGGGAGGAATAGTGCCCCAAAGACCAGATAAAAAGGCTAGCAAAGGGCCACATCTGGCCCTCGGCCATCAGTGGGGGGAATAGTGTCCCATCATTGGTATCGGTGGGGGGAATAGTGTCCCATCATTGGTATCAGTGGGGGGAATAGTGTCCCATCATTGGTATCAGTGGGGGGAATAATGACCCATCATTGGTGTCAGTGGGAGGAATAGTGTCCCATCATTGGTGTCAGTGGGAGGAATAGTGTCCCATCATTGGTGTCAGTGGGAGGAATAGTGTCCCATCATTGGTGTCAGTGGGAGGAATAGTGTCCCATCATTGGTGTCGGTGGGAGGAATAGTGACCCATCATTGGTGTCGGTGGGAGGAATAGTGTCCCATCATTGGTGTCAGTGGATGGAATAGTGTCCCATCATTGGTGTCAGTGGGAGGAATGGTGACCCATCATTGGTGTCGGTGGGAGGAATAGTGTCCCATCATTGGTGTCGGTGGGAGGAATAGTGTCCCATCATTGGTGACGGTGGGAGGAATAGTGTCCCATCATTGGTGTCAGTGGATGGAATAGTGCCCAATGATGGATATTAGTGTGAATAGAGGAATAGTGTCCCATCATTGGTGTTAGTGGGAGGAATAGTGTCCCATCATTGGTATCAGTGGAAGGAATAGTGTCCCATCATTGGTGTCAGTGGATGGAATAGTGTCCCATCATTAGTGGGAGGAATAGTGACCCATGATGGATATTAGTGTGAAAAGAGGAATAGTGCCCCATTGTTGGGCAATGTTAAGAATAATGTCTCAAATCAGTGGGAGGAATAGTGCCCCAAAGACCAGATAAAAAGGCTAGCAAAGGGCCACATCTGGCCCTCGGCCACCGTTTGGAGACCACTGTTGTGGAACAAATGCTCAAGTTCACCTATGTAGTTGCCTCTGTTGTAGAAAAGCTTTGACATAGAATTGTTAGAAAGGTTGGCTTGTAAATCCAACCTTCTAATCTTATATCTAGCTAGTTACATTTTTATATGTTTTATTTATTATTATTTTTTAAGAAAGACTCAGATTTCTAATTCCACCTTGAAGATCTATGGAAATGCCATTAAAAAAGGAGGAGACTGGAAGCTTCTGTAATGTATAATGTGGTCCTGAAAAATGTTGATTGGCCTTCAAAAAAAAGATGTCCCCAGTTTTAAGGTCAAGTGCTAATTTGTCAAAACCAAATGCTGCAATTTTTTTTAATTGGGCGTCTGTCAGATTAAATAAAGATTGCTGGTTTTGAATCTGTATTCTAGTCCTCCATGTTTTTTTAAAGTCAGAAAAGGTAGTAAGACGCGGCTAAATAGACTGTTAATGGATAATGTTTGGGCCAAAATGTGGCTCTCCGGCCAAGGTGACTTTTCTTCATGAATGTCGCAAATTTTCTTTTTGCAGTACGCTAAAAGGGAAAGAGCTTTCTCCGGTTTCTGGACCGAAGGGAAGTCCAAGCACTGGTCACATGGTGTCTGCAGGTGGAATAGGCCTAAGTCAGCTCTCAACGGAACAAAGTCCTCATTCCCTTAGGAAAGGTACTTCCTAGATATAGATTTAGTATTCCAAATAGACTTCTGAATGGTTGTTGGCGGTAAGATCCTTTAATATCGTGTCTGTGAAGCGGGGACGGACTGACCATTCGGGCACTGCCCGGGGGCCCCATCAGGGTTGCCAGCCTCAGTTAAACCAGGGACAGTATGTAAAAAAAAATGTTTGTTTTTTACATCTGTCCTTGAAATGTCCCTTACCAACATCCTTTTGGTGTAAAAATCCCAATATTATAGCTGCTCACCTCTCCAGTACCTTCTCAGTGTGTGTGTGTGTGTGTGTGTGTATGTATACTGTGTGTGTGTGTATGTATACTGTGTGTGTGTGTGTCTGTGTGTGTGTGTGTGTATGTATGTATACTGTGTGTGTGTTTACTGTGTCTGTGTATGTATACTGTGTGTGTATACCAGGGGTCTCCAAACTTTCTAAACAAAGGGCCAGTTTACGGTCCTTCAGACCTAAGGGGGGCCAGACTAAGGCCATTGGGAGTAGAAAAGGCCCTGACATCAATGGAAAAAAACAATGCCCCACCGAGGGTGCCCGTGCGAGGGGAAAAAAAAGACCCCCTTGTGGGTGTCTGCGGGAGGAGTAGCCCCTCATCCAGGGTGCCCGTGGGAGGAATTCTGCTCCTTTATTGTCGTAGTGGGGGGAATTTGGCCCCATTGTTGGCATTAGTGGATGAAAATAGTGCTGCAAGGGCCTGATAAAAACAAGCAAAGGGCCACAGTTTGGAGACCACTGGTGTATTACTGTGTGTGTGTGTGTGTGTGTGTGTGTGTCTGTGTTTGTATACTGTGTCTGTATACTGTGTGTCTGTATACTGTGTGTATTTGTGTCTGTGTATACTGTGTGTATGTATACTGTGTCTGTGTTTGTATACTGTATGTGTGTATACTGTGTGGCCCTATAATCTATTGCCTGGGGGCCCCATAATCTCCTATTGCCCGGGGGCCCCATGAGTTGTCAGTCCGCCCCTGCTGTGAAGGCTTTTTTTTTTTCTCGACAGACCTCAAGAAAATCCGCTACAATATTGGGGGTGAAATCCAAATAGTACGATTTAGAAAACTGATCTTGTGGTTTTCAACGTTTTTGTTTTCACAGCATCCAAGAAACTTGCACCGGTTCCACCTAAGATAACTTACACCCAGACAGGAGCCGTGTCCGACCAATCAACAGGTCAGCCCTCTCCTGTCAGTCTTTCCCCGACCCCTCCCAGCACGCCGTCACCTTATGGACTCAGCTACCAAAGCTCTCTTTCTTTGACGACCCCAAACCTGGCTTCTCCCCCGTCTGTGACCAGCACTTTATCAAAAGCCCGTCCTACTCCTAAACCACGGCAAAGGCCATCTCTTCCTCCACCCCAGCCGCCGAGCCAGTCTGCTTCCAGCCCTCAGTCTTCAGAGAACAGTATCTTAGATGGCTTGTCTCCTGGGGATAGTATGTCTACAGGTAAGCCGATTTTCATTCTCTGTTCCTCCTCTGGAGATATACATATACAGGGCCGTCTTTAAGGAGGGGCAAAAGGGGCAGCTGCCCCTTAAAATGAATTTTGCCCAGGGTCCAATCAACATTAAAGACGGCCCTTGATATATATTGTATAAAAACTATTCAGACTCTACCATATCCTATAGAAACGCATTTCTAAAAGTACTTTAAATGACTGTTTAAACATTTAGAACTGAAGATTAAGTTGGCTCTTCGGGTTGAGAATCTCGGGATCTTCGGGTTGAGAATCTCTCAAAATCAAAGGATTTAAAAAAGAGTCGAGGTTTACTGTAATTACAAAGACGGAAATATGCCGATTTATTCTTCTCTCTCTCTCTCTCTCTCTCTCTCTCTCTCCATCTCCCACAAACAAAAGCAACTAAGTGTTATTTTCATTTTTTTTGTTGTGTTCCCTTTGTCTCCCCTCGTTCTCCCTTCCCGTTTCCTCGCAGCCGTTTGACGTTGAGTGGCGCTGTGTTGGATATGTGTGAGGGGGAGTCTCCTGGTAAGCTAGAGCTTCAAGCGTTTCTCACCCGCCTTGACCATTCACTTTTTAAGGCAACCAAGGAATATCTGTTGGGCACCCTGTTGGTCATACTGTTCTCCCCATATGCATAATTAGCAGATTTTTTTTTCTATATTTGCATAATTATCTTCATTTATTCTCCACATACGAGGTATTGTTTCATTTTGCCAAACCATTAAGTTGCCAATGTGTAGAAAGGTGTGGTGATTTTTTTTTTTTTTTTTTTTAGATAGGCAACACTATTTATAGTCTTTTAAAAGAAATGGGAGCCGTATCCTTATGCCTATGATGGAGAATGTGCTGAACCTTCGGGGATGTCAAGTACTATAAATAACCTGTTTTTCAACATTCGGCTTTGGTTGCCCACCCCCATGCTAAACTGTTGCCTGTTCCTTGGCCTGACCCCCCCCCCCCCTCCCCCCACCAGTTGATGTTTTTACATGCAGCTGTCTTGACGAAAGCCATGGTGGGCGCTTTTGGAAATGAACGTACCATCCGCTCCACTTCACAATACATTCCCGGTCACTCTGTAACCTCACAACCATCATACGCCACGCTGCTTAGATATTGCGGTATGTTCATTTTCAAGAACGTTTCCATCTCTAACTATGCAGTGTACCTGGTTGGCATCCATTGCTTGGCACACAGATGTCTTGGGTAGGACTTTTGTTGAGCAGTAGCAGACAGCTACGTGTATGACCTCCTCCTGGGGGTGGTAGACTTCGCATGAGCCTGCCACCCCCAAAAAAACGCATGGCTTGGCCTTTCAACGCTTGACAGACATGTCCACCAACACAAAGGTCTAACTGGGAAGGTGTGCGGTGTCGTACCCTGTGCTTCTAGCTGTTGTTTTGTTGCCTGTATGAACCATGAATGTGTTTTTTTGTGGGTGGGTTTTTTTAAACCTTTTTTAAACCTTTGTAACCTGATGTTGGTGAGATGTCTATCTCATGTTCTGTTGTATTTTGGTAATATTTGGTGTAAAAACTGTAAAGGTTTCAAATTTTGTGTATGGCTCTGTTACCTGTTTTGTAATATCCTAACACCAGGGGCGTTGCTAGGTGGCAAAAAGACCAGGGGGTTCAGCCCGAAGTCCGGGGGGTGGGTGGGTGGGTGCTGTATGTGGTGTGGGCTTTTTTGGGCTGGGGGGTGTAGCTTACCAGTGCCCATCAATGCTGACCACTAAACTCACCTGCCTGACACACTGACCTACCTGACCTACGTACACTTACTGATCTACATACACTCACTGACCTGCCTGACCTGCATACACTCACTGACCTACATACACTCATTGACCTGCCTGACCTACATACACTCACTGACCTGCCTGACCTACATACACTCACTGACCTGCCTGACCTACATACACTCACTGACCTGCCTGACCTACATACACTCGCTGACCTGCCTGACCTACATACACTGACCTACATATTCTGACATGACCTACATACACTTACTGACCTACCTTAGCTCAGCCGTGGCATGCGGGGGCCGGTGCGCCCAATGCCCATCATCACAGAGATGCATTCCAGAGGAGGAGCCAAGTAGGAGAGGAGAGCTGCCCGCCTGCCCAAACACAGAGCGGGGTCCGGGGATGTGGCATGGCGGCGACATTGTAATACACTGACCTGACCTACATACACACTCAGCTCAGCTGTGGTGTGGTGTGTGGCGCCGGCGCGCCCAATGCTCATCATCATAGAGATGTAGCCAAAGGAGGAGCTGAGGAGAGCCGCCGAAGAGAGTGGGGATGTGGTGTGGCGCGGCGTCATTGTAATTCCTGCCTGCTGGAGCTTGCTATGTCACTCGGCCACACTCGGTGGCTCTTGGGATAAAAATGGTCCCTGCTCAGCAGCGCTCGGGACTAACAACTAAATACCGTATGCCTGAGACTCTGGGCTATTCGGGGGTCCAGCCCCCCCTAACGACGCCCCTGCCTAACACACACCTAAATATACATTTAATAACAATATTTTACACTGTGTGGTCAGAGGTGTTTGAATACCTGGTTAACACACCAACACTATATGACCAAAACGATTTGATTACAATTGATTGAGTTTGGGTGTTTCCAGTGAAGGGTACTGTTACTGCTATAGCATACAAAGCCATTTCAGATAACTGTGCTCTTCCAACCTTGTGGTAACAATTTGGTGAAGGCCCCTCACTGTTCCACCATGACGATGCACAAAGCCAGTAAAGACATGGTTGATCAGTTTGGTGTGGAGAAACTCACATTTCCTGCACCGAGCCCCTTCCTCAACCCTACTGAATGCCTTTTTTTGGGTTGAATTGGAATGGCAATTGCTAGCTGGGTCTTCTGGTTCAATACTGGTACATGACTTCCTAAATGGTCTTTTGGACTGAACTTCCCACAAACGCCATCCGATATCTAAAGAGGAACCTTAAGGTCCAATGAAACCCTAGAACCCATGAAAGCCTACTATAATTGACCAATTTGTTTAGTGTCAACCAGATTGTAGTAATGTAAGAACTTCTTTTGTTTGTGAAATCCAACCTGGTGTCAGTGGGAACATATCTGAGAGTCAGAATTTGCTCCTAGCTCAAGGAGTCCCCCGTTAACTTCTGGAGGAACCCTAGGGTTCCATGGAAGCTTACTATAATTGACCAATTGGTTTAGTAGCAACCAGAGTGTAGTAATGTTAGAACTTCTTTGTGTGCCAAATCCAGCTTGGCTTCGATGAAAATGTATCTGGGAAGCAAAAATTGCGCCTAGCTCAAGAAACCCGTCTTAAGCTTTGGCGGAACCCAGTGGTTTTGTGGAACACTAGTAGAGTTGAAAAATTAGTTTACTAGCCATAAGAGTGTAGTAATGTTAGAACTTCTTTGTGTGCCAAATCCAACTTGATGTCAATGAGAACGTATCTGAGAGGCAGAATTTGCTCCTAGCTCAAGGCTCCCCTGTTTACTTCTGGAGGAACCCTTAGTATAGCTCACCAATTAGTTTACTGGCAACAAGGTTGTAGTATTGTTAGAACCTCTTTGTGTGCCAAATCCAACTTGGTGTCAACGAGAACGTATCTGAGAGGCAGAAATTGCTCCTTGCTCACGGAACCCCTATCAACCTCTGGAGGAACTATAGGTTTCAATGAAATCCTAGTATAGTTGACCAATCCGTATAGTGCCAACCAGATTGTAGTAATGTTAGAACTTCTTTGAGTGCCAAATCCAACTTGATGTCCATGGGAATGTATCTGAGAGGCAGAATTTGCTCATAACCCAAGGAAGCCCGATTAGCCTCTGGAGAAACCCTGAAGGTTCCATGGAACCCTAGTATATTTTGGTGCCAACCAGAGTGTGGTAATGTTAGATTTTTGTGTACCAAATCCACCATTTGGTGTCAATGGGAATATATCTGAGAGACAGAAATTGCTCCTAGCTTAAGGATTCCTTGTTAACCTCTGGAGGAACCCTAGTGTAATTAATTTAGTGGCAATCAGATTGTAGTAATGTTAGAACTTCTTTTGTTTGCGAAATCCAACTTGCTGTCAATGGGAACATATCTGAGAGGCAGAATTTTCTTCTAGCTCAAAGAGTCCCCCGTTAACCTCTGGAGGAACCCTAGTACAATTGACTAATTAGTTTACTGGTAACAATGATGTAGTAATGTTAGAAGTTCTTTATGTGCCACATCCAACTTGGTGTCAATGATCACATATCTGAGAGGCAGAAATTGCTCCTTGCTCACGGAACCCCTATCAACCTCTGGAGGAACCATAGGTTTCAATGAAACCCTAATATAATTGACCAATTTGTATATTGTGCCAACCAGATTGTAGTAATGTTAGAACTTTTTTGAGTGCAAAATCCAACTTTGTGTCATAGGAACATATCTGAGAGGTATAAATTGCCCCTAGGTCAAGGAACACCTATCAAGCTATGGAGAAAACCTGGGGGTTTCACAAAACCCTAGTATAATTGACCAATTAGTTTAGTGACAACTAGAGTGTAGTAATGTTTGAACTACTTTGTGTGCGAAATCCAACTTGGTGTCAATAGAGACATATGAGAGGCAGAATTTGCTGCTAGCTCAAGTACCCCCTGTTAATCTCTGGAAGAACCCTAGTATTGTTATCAAATTACTTTAGTGGCAACCAGATTGTGGTAATGTTAGAGCTTTTTTGTGTGCCGAGTGCAACTTGGTGTCAATGGGAACATATCTGAGAGGCAAAATTTGCTCCTTTGCGCAAAGACCCCCCTAATAACCTCTAGCGGAACACTAGGGTTCCATGGAAGCCTAATATAGTGGACCAATTGGTTTAGTGGCAACCAGACTTTGTGGTAGTGGTACATATCTGAGAGGCAGAAATTGCCCCTAGGTCAAGGAACCCTTCGTATAATTGACCAATTCGTTTAGTGTCAACAAGCGTGTAGTAATGTTCAAACTTGTTTTGTGTGTGCCAAACCCAGATTGGTGTCGATAAGAATGTATCTTGGAGGCAGAAATTGCTCCTAGCTCAAGGAACCCTTTATTTGGTTTACTAGCCATAAGAGTGTAGTAATGAAAATTTTGTTTACTAAGAGTGTAGTAATGTTAGAACAACTTTGTGTGCCAAATCTAACTTGGTGTCAATGAGAACGTATCTGAGAGGCATAAATTGCTCCTAGTTTTAAGGAAATCCTACTAACCTCTGGAGGAACCCCTAGTATTGTGACCAATAACTTAATTGGCGGCAACCAGAGTGTTGTCATGTGAGAACTTCTTCATTTGTGAAATCCAACTTGGTGTCAGTGGGAACATATGAGTTCCAGAATTTGCTCTTAGCTCAAGGGTCCTCTGTTAACCTCTGGAGGAACTCTAAAATAATTTACCAATTACTTTAATGGTAGCTAGATTGTGGTAATGTTAGAACTTCTGTGTGTGCAAAAGCCAACTTGGTGTCAATATCCGAGAGGCAGAATTTGCTTCTTGCTCCCCTGTTAACCTCTGGAGGAACCCCTAGTATAGTTGAGCAATTAGTTTACTGGCAAGAAGGTTAGAGGAACCCTAGAAAAATTGACAAATTACTTTAATGGCAGCCAGATTGTGGTAATGTTAGAACAACTTTAGGTGGCAAATACAACTTTGGTGTCAATTCAAGCATGTACTGGTCATTGGGACTACCGGGAGTTTCCCGTTGGGTCGATGACTCAGTGGGCCGGTCAGGTGCATTTTTGGAGCCGCTGCTCTTTGACATTGAGTGATCGTAATTTCACTCCTGTCGGGAGGATTAGGCTTTCTGTTCCCTCCAGCCTGCAGGGGGAAATAGACAGACAGCCGGTAGACTTTCCTTCCTCTCTACCCTTATTGCTTGTCACTTATCACATGACTGGAGAGAGGAACGAGATGCTGCCTTCAGAACTGTGAGTACACGTGGGAGGGGGGGCCACTCCTGATGTAAGGAGGCTGCTGATGGGGGCCACCCTGATGTAAGGAGGCTGCTGATGGGGGCCACCCTGATGTAAGGAGGCTGCTGATGGGGGCCACCCTGATGTAAGGAGGCTGCTGATGGGGGCCACCCTGATGTAAGGAGGCTGCTGATGGGGGCCACCCTGATGTAAGGAGGCTGCTGATGGGGGCCACCCTGATTTAAGGAGGCTGCTGATGGGGGCCACCCTGATGCAAGGGGTCTGCCGGCGGGCCACCCGGGTGCAAGGGGTCTGCCGACGGGCCACCCGGGTGCAAGGGGTCTGCCGACGGGCCACCCGGGTGCAATGGGTCTGCCGACGGGCCACCCGGGTGCAAGGGGTCTGCCGACGGGCCACCCGGGTGCAAGGGGTCTGCCGACGGGCCACCCGGGTGCAAGGGGTCTGCCGACGGGCCACCCGGGTGCAAGGGGTCTGCCGACGGGCCACCCGGGTGCAAGGGGTCTGCCGACGGGCCACCCGGGTGCAAGGGGTCTGCCGACGGGCCACCCGGGTGCAAGGGGTCTGCCGACGGGCCACCCGGGTGCAAGGGGTCTGCCGACGGGCCACCCGGGTGCAAGGGGTCTGCCGACGGGCCACCCGGGTGCAAGGGGTCTGCCGACGGGCCACCCTGGTGCAAGGGGTCTGCCGACGGGCCACCCTGGTGCAAGGGGTCTGCCGACGGGCCACCCTGGTGCAAGGGGTCTGCCGACGGGCCACCCGGGTGCAAGGGGTCTGCCGACGGGCCACCCGGGTGCAAGGGGTCTGCCGACGGGCCACCCTGATGCAAGGGGGCTGCCGACGGGCCACCCTGATGCAAGGGGGCTGCTGATAGGGACACTCAAAATTTAAGTGGGCCGGTCTGGTTGAAGTCTAGGGCCAAATTTTTGTCCTTGTGCAGCCCTGTGTCAATGGGAACATATCTGAGAGGCAGAAATTGCTCCTAGTTCAAGGAACTCCTCCTAACCTCTGGAGGAACCCCCTAGTATTGTGACCAATTAGCAACCAGAATGTAGTAAAGTTAGAACGTCCTCTATTTGCAAAAATCCAAAATTTGTGGGCTCCTTTGACGCCTTTTTCTTCTCCACTGCTTGCTTTTCCAGATACCATCCATTTTGACATTCCATCCATCCTCATAGAGATCGACACGGCCTTGCAACGTGATGCCATGAAAGAAGAACAGCGTCGGCGTGCGGCCGCGGGCAAAACTGAATCGGACGAGGAGTCAGAGAGTACGGCTCTCTGACGGTAACTACACCTTGTGCCCCAACGTGACCAACAGCTAAATCTGTGCCAATTCCTGCAAATTGATCCCCCCCCCCCCCATCGTGCTCCTAGGGGGGTGGGGATGCCTTTTTCCGAGAACAGGCCTTTTTTGTGACATGTTTTTTCCCACCAAAACTCAAAAAAAGGAAGGGATTTGTCTCAAATAATTCCGTGTGTTTACGTCTGTTGGACCACTGAGAACAGGTAACAAGGTGTCAAAAAGTCCAGTTTTGTATCTTAATAATTATCTTCTGAGTAACGGGAGTGACGTGTCCGCCGTTTTATTGTAGTGAGTGCTGCTATCTTCTTCCCGAGAATTTCACACTTCCGCTACCGGGAGGAGGGTCAATGCTGCAATGGGAGGGGTCAACGCTCCACAACCTCTTGCCGCAAACTTTAGATGTGTTTTTTTTTTTTTTTTTTTTTTATTCCCAGGTCTTAAATGTCTCTTTTAATCACATTTTACCATGCTTTTGCCTCTTGGATTATTTAAATGTTTAGTAGTATTTATTGAGACTCAGAGGAGTTGTAAATAGTTTTAGGCAGGCCGCGTTTGTCTGCTGAAGCGGCATCTGGTATCTTTAAAATAACATCTGCTTTATTTTATAATTGGTACTATACCTATGATGACCCTCCACCCAACATAAGTTATTATGTAATTATACATTTTGCTAAATATTTATTTTGAAAAATCATAAAAGTAGTATATATTTTGTAGCCACACTTAACGTGAATGTGGCCATTTTATAGTACAAAAACATAAATTAATTGTATAAACCATACAACCACCTCCCAAAAAATCAATTGGGATGGGCGCACAACTTAATACGCACTTGAAATAAATTATTTTAATTTTTGGGAGGTGGATGTACTATTTATATATTAACCACTTCATTACTGGGCACATAAACCCCCTTCGTTCCCAGGCGAAATTTCAGCTTCCGACACTGCGTCGCTTTAACTGACATTTGCGCGGTCGTGCGACGTGGCTCCCAAACAAAATTGGCGTCCTTTTTTTCCCCACAAATAGAGCTTTATTTTGGTGGTATTTGATCACCTCTGCGGTTTTTATTTTTTGCGCTATAAACAAAAAAAGAGCGACAATTTAAAAAATATATATATATTTTTTACTTGTTGCTATAATAAATATCCCATTTAACCGCTTGCCGACCAGCCGCCGCAGTTATACGGCGGCAGGTCGGCACGGGTGCGCGAGAGCCCGTAGCTCTACGTCGCGCCTTTCGCGGCCACTAGGGGGCGCGTGCGCGCCGCCGGCGGCCCGCGCGCGCGCCCCCCGCTCGCCCCCGAGTCCCGTGCGTGTGCCCGGCGGGCGCGATCGCCGCCGGGCACACGCGATCGCTCGTTACAGAGCGGGGAACGGGAGCTGTGTGTGAAAACACACAGCGCTCGTTCCTGTCAGCGGGGGAAACGCTGATTTTCTGTTCATACAATGTATGAACAGAAGATCAGTGATTCCCCTAGTGAGTCCACCCCCCCCATACAGTTAGAACACACTAGGAACACACTTAACCCCTTCCCTGCCCCCTAGTGTTAACCCCTTCACTGCCAATGGCATTTTTATAGTAATCCAATGCATTTTTATAGCATTGATCGCTAAAAAAATGCCAATGGTCCCAAAAATGTGTCAAAAGTGTCCGAAGTGCCCGCCATAATATCGCAGTACCGAAAAAAAACGCTGATCGCCGCCATTACTAGTAAAAAAAAAATAATAATAAAAATGCCATAAAACTACCCCCTATTTTGTAAACGCTATAACTTTTGCGCAAACCAATCAATAAACGCTAATTGCGATTTTTTTTTACGAAAAATATGTAGAAGAATACGTATCGGCCTAAACTGAGGGAAAAATATTTTTTTTTTAATATATTTTTGGGGATATTTATTATAGAAAAATGTAAAAAATATTGCATTTTTTTCAAAATAGTCGCTCTGTTTTTGTTTATAGCGCAAAAAATAAAAACCGCAGAGATGATCAAATACCACCAAAAGAAAGCTCTATTTGTGGGAAAAAAAGGACGCCAATTTTGTTTGGGAGCCACGTCGCACGACCGCGCAATTGTCAGTTAAAGCGACGCAGCGCCGAATCTCAAAAAGTGCTCTGGTCTTTGGACAGCAATATGGTCCGGGGCTGAAGTGGTTAAAAAAAAAAAAAAAAAAAAAAAAAATTTTTTCACAGTTAAGGCCGATACGTATTTTTCGACGTATTTTTGAAAAAAAAAAAAAAAAAAATCGCAATAAGCGACTGGTTTGCGCAAAAGTTTTATCGCCTACAAAATGGGGAACAGAATTATGATTTTTTTTATCATTATTTTTTTTACTAGTAATGGCGGCGATCTGCGATTTTTATTGCGACTGCGATATTGCGGCGGACATATCGGACACTTTTGACACAAATCTGGGACCATTCACATTTATACAGCGATCAGTGATATAAAAATGCACTAATTACTGTATGAATGTGACTGGCAGGGAAGGGGTTAACACTAAGGGGTGAGGAAGGGGTTAAATGTATTGCCTGGGTGTGTTCTAACTGTGTGTGGGGAGGGGGGGTGACTGGGGGAGGTGACCGATGCTGTGTCCCTATGTAAAGAGACACAGATCGTTCTCCTCTCCGCTGACAGCACGTGGAGCTCTGTGTTTACACACAGAGCTCCACGTCCCTGCTGTCATCTGTTCGGTTTCCCGCCGATCGCATGTACCCGACGGACATCGCGGCCGCCAGGTACATGCATCGGATCCCCAGCGATGCGGCGGGACAGTGTTTACCCGCCGCGCGCCACCCAGTGGCGCGCGCGGGTAATGCACACAAATCACGTCCAAAGACGTCAAGTTGGCGCCTCAGATCCGCGCTGTTGACGTATTATGTCAATAGCGCGGGTCTGAAGTGGTTAATTAAAAAAAAAAATTGTGCTATGATGACATTAATTCATGAATACATTTACAAAAAAGTATCATAACACAATTTTTTTATATAAATAGTACACCCACCTCCCAAAATTAATTAGGAGAGGTGCACAACTTAAAACGCACTAAATAATTATTTAAAATAAAGTTTATTTTTTGGGGAGGTGTGTGTATAGTTTATCAATTTTAATTTAAAAAAATTGCTCTATGATAATTTTTTTTTTGGGGGGGGGGGGGGAATATATTCATGAAGGAATTGTATTTGGCATAATGCATTTTTTTTTTTTTGTTATTTATAAATAGTACACCCACCTGCCAAAATGAAAATCAATTGCGTATTTAGTTGTATGCCCACCCTGACACTTTTAAGAACTTTGATGTAAACCTTTTAAATAAGCAGATAATTGCCTTAATTTATAAACTACTGTACACCCACCTACCAAAATTAAATTAAGGCAATTATCTGCTTATTTAAAAAGGTTTACATCAAAGTTCTTAAAAGTGTAAGGTTGGGCATACAACTAAATACACAATTGAATTTCATTTTGGGAGGTGGGTGTACTATTTATAAACAAAACAAATAAAAATGCATTTTATACATGAATATATTTCCAAAAATAAATAAAAATTGATCATAGCACAATTTTTTTTAATTAATTAAATTTTTGGGAGGTGGGTGTACAGTATTTTTTAAATTATAAATTATCATAGCACAATTTTTTTAATTACATTTTTGGGAGGTGGGTGTACAGTATTTTTTAAATTATAAATTATCATAGCACAATTTTTTTAAATTGCATTTTTGGGAGGTGGGTGTACAGTAGTTTATAAATTAATTAAAAAAAAATGTGCTATAATTAATTTATAAACTACTGTTCACCCACCTCCCAAAAAATGTAATCAATTTAAAAAAATTGTGCTATGATCAATTTTTTATTTATTTTTGGAAATGTATTCATAAATAAATTGTATTTAGCGTAATGCATTTTTATTTGTTTTATTTATACATAGTACACCCACCTCCCAAAATTAAAATCAAGTGCGTATTTAGTTGTGTGCCCACCCTTACACTTTAAGAACTTTGATGTAAACCTTTTAAATAAGCATATTAACCCTTTCTTGCTAGATTGGTAGCAATCTAAAAAAAAAAAAAAAAAATCTGAATACATTTACATGCTACCAACAAAAAAAAAAGTTTATGTATTCATAAATTCAAATTTTTAGATTGCTACCAATCTAGCAAGAGTGTTAATATCCTTATTTAAAAGGTTTACTTTTAAGGTTGGCATGCAACTAAATATGCAATTGAAATAAATAATTGTCACATTTAAATTTTTGGGAGGTGGGTGTACTATTTATATATTCATTAAAATACATTTCCTTATGATAACATTTATAAAAAAATGTATCATAAGGAAATTTATTTTAATGAATATATAAATAGTACAAGTGATTTTCTAGCAGAAAAAAATGTTTTTTAGTCATGCAAACACCAAATCTGAAAAACACCTAAGGTCCTTAAGTGGTTAAAAACATTTTGTTAAGATACATTTTTTTTTTTTTGTAAATGTATTCATGAATTAATGTTATAACACAATTTTTTTTAAATGCATATATAATGATAACATTAATTCATGAATACATTTACAAAAAAAAAAAGGTTTACATGAAGGTGGGGGCGCACACCTAAATATGTAACTGAAATAATTGTCCCACTTTGGGAGGTGGGTGTACTATTTATATATTAATAAACAAAAATGCTTTATGATACATTTCTTTATAAATGTATTCATGAATTATTAACACATTTTTTTTTAAATATAAAAATAGTACACCCACCTCCCAAAAATTAAAATGTGAGAATTATTTATTTAAATTGCATATTTAGTTGTGCGCCCCCCTTAACGTAAACCTTTTAAATAAGGATATTAACGCTCTCTTGCTAGATTGGTAGCAATTGAAAAATTTAGATTTATGAATACATTTACATGAAAAAAAAAATTTTTTAGATTGTTGGTAGCAAATGTTTTTGGTTTATGTAAATGTTTTATAAATTTACATTTTAAAAATTGCTACCAATCTAGTAAGAGTGTTAACACTTTAACGTAAACCTTTAAATAAGGATATTAAGGTGGGCGCACAACTAAATATGCAATTGAAATAATTGTCCTATTAGAATTTTGGGAGGTGGGTGTACTTTTTATATATTACAATAAAAAAATGTGTTGTGATACATTTATTTTTTGTAAATTGAAACTGTAAATGACAAAAAAATTAAATGTTTCTTTAAGATGCTGGGCGGGACTGACGTTTTGACATTTTTCCCTCACTCGCAATCCCCACTGAGGAGCCGAACAGACCCGATCTCCTCCGCCACTACCGACGGCAACGGTAAGCGGCGGAGGGCGCTGGAGAGCGGCAGGAGGGAGGGGGCCCTCTCCAGCCACCGATAACGACGATCTCGCGGCGAAATGCGCCGCGGAGACCGCCGTTATCGTGTACAGGACCCTGCACCCAAAATTAAAGTAGAACAATTATCTACATAAATTGTGTATTAAGGGGCAGATTCACACAGAAATGGATTATCGTAGCGTATCAGAAATACACTACGCCGCCGTTTTTTACCTGGCTCTACGTGGAATTCAGGTAGATTTTGTGCATTAAACGACGGCGGCGTAGTGTATTTCTCCCGTCGCAATCCATATAGACGAGTAGGGGGCGTGAATCATTTAAATTAGGCGCGTTCCCGCGGCGATCGATCTGCGCATGCTCCGTTCGCAAATTTCCCGCCGTGCATTGCGCGAAATCACGTCGTGACGTCATTCGTTGTTTAGGTAGCGTCGTTTACGGGCGATCCTAGTCCCGAACGAGTTACGTAAACAAAAAAAAAAATTAAATAAATTCGAAGCGGGAACGACGGCCATACTTAACATGGGCTACGTAACGTTAGAGCAGCAAAAAGCTGCTCTAACATTACGTACAAAAAAATAGACGAAAGTGATTGCGACGACCACTCGTATCTTCGGGAATCGCCGTAAAAAAACATTTGCATATCCCGACGCATCAAAACGACGCAAACTCCTCCCAGCGGCCGCAAATAGATGGCAGCGTAGATCCGAAGGCTTACGAAGACGTAACCCTCTCAGATCGAAGCCCGAAGCCGCCGTATCATGGCTTGAGGATTCAAACTAGTGATACGGCGCGCGAAATTTGAAATTACTCCTGTCTAACACCAGTTAGACAGGCGTAATCGCTCTATGAATCTGGCCCTAAGTTCTTACACTAAGAACTTTGACATAAACCTTTTTAAATACGGATATTAATACTCCCTTGCTAGATTGTTGATAGCAATTTATAATTTTTTTTTTTTTTCCTGGATATGTATTCATAAGTTTATTTTTAGATTTCTACCAATAATCTAGCAAGTGTTAATATCCTTATTTAAAAGGCTTACTTTAAACACTCTCTCGCTAGATTATTGGTAGCAATCCAAAAATGTATATTAATTTTATAAATACATTTCCAACTATCTAGCAATAGAGTGTTATTATTCTTATTTAAAAGGTCAAAGTTCCTAGTGTAAGAACTTAATACACAATTTACGTAGATAATTGCCCTACTTTAATTTTGGGAAATGGCTGTACTATTTTTAAATTTTATTTTAAAAAGTTGCATTGTGATAAATACATACTTTTTTTTTTTTTGTAAATGTATTCATTCATTTTATTTATCAATGCATCTTTTTAAAATGTATTTATAAAAATGGTACAACCACCTGGCAAAATTAAAGTAGGACAATTATTTATTTCAATTGCATATTTAGTTATGTGCCCACTTTTACACTTTAAAAGGTTTACATCAAAGTAGGGTTGTCCCGATACCAGTATCGGTATCGGGACCGATACCGAGTATTTGCGGGAGTACTTGTACTCCCGCAAATACCCCCGATGCCTGAATAGAATACTTAACCCCCCCGCCGCCGCCGTCGTGTATCGCAAAGCCGCCGCGTTAATCGCCGTGCGGGGAACATTACAGTCAGCTTTCGTTTGAATAGCTGTTTTCCCCGCCGCGCCGTGTCACTCCCCCTTGTTCGGGATTGGACGGATCTGTCTCTATACACGGCGCGGCAGGGAAAACCGATATTCAAACGAAAGCTGACTGTAATGTTCCCCGCACAGTGATTAACGCGGCGGCGGCGACATCATTTAGGTACGGGGGAAATGGCTGCAATATGTTTGGGGACATGGCTGCATTTATGGGGGGACATGGCTGCATCTATGGGGACACATTTAAAAAAAGTATCGGTATTCGGTATCGGCGAGTACATGAAAAAAAGTATCGGTACTTGTACTCGGTCCTAAAAAAGTGGTATCGGGACAACCCTACATCAAAGTTTCTAAAGTGTAAGGGTGGGCGCACAACTAAATATGCGATTAAAATAAATATTTGTCCTATGTTAATTTTGGGAGGTGGGTGTAGTATTTTTAAATTAATTTAAAAAATTGTGTTATCTTCTTTTTTTTTTTTTTTATTGTATTCATTAATTATGTATGTCATATGCATTTTTTTATAAATAGTACACCCACCTCCAAGTAGGACAAGTATCTACTTTAATTGCGTATTTAGTTGTGTGCCCACCCTTACACATTAAGAACTTTGATGTAAACATTTTAAATACGCATATTACCACACTTGCTAGATTGTTGGTAGCAATCTAAAAATTAAGATCAATACATTTCCACAAAAAAAATAATGCATAAGAAAGCACTTTTTTTTTTATTATTATTATTATTTCATAAAACAGAACACCCATCTCCCAAAATTAAAATAGGACAATTTTATCTATATCAATTACATATTTGTGTGCCCCCAAGTAAGGTTTTTAACACTCTTGCTAGAATATCGATCGCAATATATAAAATATTAATTCATTAATAAATTTCCCAAAAAAATAACTAAATACCAGATTACACTAAAAGAACAATAATATAATGCCTGCTTTTATGCTGTTTAATTTAATTTATTTCCTTTGTACATTTTTAAATATTTTTTTTTTTTTTATAGGTTTGAAGATATACTTTTATATTTTGTTAAACACACTGCTGGGATGAAATAATTTCAGTTAAATATTGTTGTGTTAAATTTTTGGTGCTTTTATAAATCTATATTTTTGTGTTTTGAATTTTATACATGCAGAAATACTGTGTGTGGGAGGGGCTTAAGTTCGATTTCAACACAATCATTACTTTTTTTTTGGCATCGCATAAAATTTTCTGAATATTAGGTGTATTATGTTGTAAATGATAATCAGAAATGTATGTGCAAACTAATTCAATTTTAGCCCCAACAAAAATTGACAGAGCTAAAGAAACAAAACAAAAAAAAATTCTCAAAAAAAATTATCTCGACATTTTCATAAAAAAAAAAAATGTTGCATGCATTATGTTTTCATTGCAGAACATAATTTTCATTAAGATAGACACAGTTAAGTGCCAAACATTTCGATATGAATTTTTTTTGTTTCAAATTTGCATCATTGCATTCTCACATTTAAATCGATACAAAATAAGATGCTGTTTTCTCGTGCATTTTACCACTTCAATAATAAATGATACTTTTTATTTATTTAAACTGGAGCTCCCAGAACCACACCTCGTAACTAGTATTAGAAATGTATAGCCTAAGTTCAAGAGGGTTGCAATTTGCACTTTTCTTTGTTTTTCCAAAAAATTAAAGTGACTTCTCTGTGAGGAAAGAAAAAATATTTCCTTCACAACTTTATTTTAAATTTTATTTTTACAGAGTAATATATGAAGTAAAAATAAAACAATCTTATCTTATTTTTAAAGGAACAAAAAAAACAGACACCTTGAAGTTGGCAAATCTTAATTTAAAAAATAGAAAACATATTTCCTAGTATATTGTGGTCTGTCTATTGCCTGTGAAATTGGATTAATTACAGAAATATTTTTAAAAAATGAAAAAAAAGAGTATATATAGTTTTTTGTTTTGCTCATGTGAGTGCGTGAAATGTTGGTCTGCTATATGAAAGGAAGAAGAACATGTTATTGAATAATGTACATATGTATTTGTTCATAAAACTGTTAGAGATTCTAATGTAAAATTGTAAAGAAAAAAAATGCTTGATGGGGGGGGGGGGGGGGGGACGGTCAAGCTGTATTTTCCAGAAAAGTTGTAAATAATGGAATCAAAAAAAAAAATTAACTCTGAATTGCTTTACCCATCTGCAATTTTTATATAATTTTTTTTTTCCTGTCACACTTCAAAATGTTTACATATTACCAGAAGCAATGGTTGAACGACATCCCCAATCATTTTGAATTTTGTCTTTAAAACCACTGTGTATTTTTTATTATTATTTCGAACAAATTTGCAAAAAAAAAAAAAAAAGTTTTATCTTCTAGTTTGCAAAAATATAATATAATATATTTTTGCAAACTAGAAGATAAAACTTATTTTTTTTTTTGCAAATTTGTTCGAAAAAAAAAAAAATATATATATATATAAAATTTTGCAAACTAGATAAAAATAATTAGAAGATTAAGATTATATATATATATATATATCTTCTAATGGTAAACAAGATTTGAGACATTGTTGTGAATAATATTGCTTTCTGAATGCATATTTATTTTTATTTTTTGAACAAATTTACAAAAAAAAAAATTTTTTTTTTTTTTTTTTTTTTATTCTAATGGCAAACAAGATTTTGAGACATTGCTGTGAATAATTTTGCTTTCTGACTTGTCAGATAAAATACATAAATTGGAAAATGCAATTCACAATAGCTCGATTTTTTTTTTTTTAAGAATTCTATAGTCGTCTTCCCTTCTAAAATCAGTGCATTGAAGGGAAACTTAATTTTATCAGTAACCTGTCCTAAAATTTGCATTAGCCAAGTTGTGGATGATAGTCTTGTGCAAATCATTGAAATAAATAAAAGATTAACACTTTTGGAAAAAAAAATACTAAAAAATGTGAACCATCGTTTTGTGAAAAAAAGAAAAAAAAACTGGTATAAATAAAATTACAGACACTGGTGAAGTGATCAAGTTTTGCAGCTGTGAACAAATATTTTATTCCTTAAGGAAAAATTTTTTTTTTTTTTTCCGGCCCTCATACACCTGTTGCCTGTGGAGGTTTCTATGCACACTTTTTTTTTTTTTTCCCCCATCTCAGTGGTGCACCATGTTTTATCTGTGTACAATCGTATTTTCGTACAGCACGAATATGTTTTTTTTTACGTATGCAAACATGTCAACGGAAGACCCGACGCGGTCTCGCAGTGCGATGTACAAACTGGTTATGCAGTGCTGGGAAGAAAAGTATTCGACTTTCAGTATTTCCAGTACAAACGTCTACAGAGTTCATATCTTTGTGTCTGAACATGTGATAATTCTATTGTACCCCCAGTGCATTCACATCTACGATACCACCACCACCAGGCCTGAACCATAGCTTCTCCCGAGCCCAGCACTCTCAAGATATCTTTTTATTAAAAAAAAAAAAAAAAAAAAAATTAAACAAAAAATAAATATATACATATATACATAAAATAAAAATAATGAATGAATCTGTTTTCTGTGTTTCTTCTTATTTTTCATCAATTTTATTTATATTTTGCAATTTTATTTTTTTGTTTCAATTTTATTATTATTCATGGAACAGTAAAACTTTTTTTTTATTTTATTGCAGTTTACCTCCAGTGACGAAAATGTTGATTCGATCTCCTGTAGATTTTGTAAGTTTGCCCACTTAAAAATACATTTTTATCATGGGTCTATTTAATATGATCGACACAGAATATTAGCCAAAAATCCAGAAGGGGGAAAAAAAAAAAAAAAAAAACACATAACTATACAAATGTTATAAATCGAGTTGAAGTTTAGTGAGTAAAATAAGTACAGTGGAACCTCGGATTGCGAGTAACGCGGTTAACCACTTAAGCCCCGGACCATTATGCAGCTAAAGGACCTTGCCCCTTTTTGCGATTCGGCACTGCGTCGCCTTAACTGACAATTGCGCGGTCGCATGACGTGGCTCCCAAACAAAATTGACTTTTTTTTTCTCCACAAATAGAGCTTTCTTTTTTTTTTTTTTCCTTGAAAAGATGTTTTATTGGAAAAGGCAATGGCATGTATACATAGTACAGTTCAGCAAGTACAGCAACAATGGTCAGAGGATAATAAAAAGAACAATAAACAATAAAATGAAAATGAAACATACACAGGGAGTGAAGTAGCATAATACATAGCATGGCATTGGCAAGTTTGACATTGCTTGCATTCATTGGAGGTGTCCTATAGGGAGCTCCGCAACACCGTAGAAAGTCCGGAGGCACCCACCCTCCCCTGGAGCAATAATGGTTACCAACAAACTGTGCCCAATGGGTCTTTGTGGGGGGGGGTTCTCCTATCTCACCGCATCATACACACGTGTCTGAATCATTAAGCCACCTATCCCATATCTTATTAAATTTCTCAGGGCAGCCCCTATTTATGTACATACATTTTTTAAACGGTAGTAGTGTGTTTATTTCCCTCTTCCATTCCGTCCATCTAGGTGGTCTGGGCCTCATCCTTTTTCTAGCAATAATTTTCCTGGCCAAAAAACGTCTCCTGTAAAAAGGTCTTAGTCTGTCTGTCCATGAGGACGGGAAAAATACCCAGGAGACACTGCTTGGGGTCCAGAGCAACCGGGGAGCCCATGTTGTCGTGTAGGAAGGTAACAATTTGGGACCAGTATCCCTGTAGTACCGGGCAGGACCATAAAAGGTGAAAGAACGTACCTATATCGGCCTTACACATCGGGCAAAGATTAGATTGTTCTCTCTTATATCTGGCTACTCTAACTGGGGTCAGGTACGACCTGTGAAGAATATATATTTGAGTAAGCCTGTCTGAAAGCTTTGGGGATACCTCTTTACAGGTCTCCATAGCCTCCTCCCATTCGTCCGTATCCATTGGGCCCACCTCCCCCTCCCACCTGGGTTTGAGAGCATAGGCCACCCTTCCAAATCTAGGAGCGGAGAGCATGGAATAGAATGACGAGATAAGGCCTTTTGGATCTAGGCTTCTTGCTATAGCTACAATTTGGTTGGGTGCAGGTGGGGGCACCGACCCTGAAAACTGGGTCCTAAAGGCGTGACACACCTGGAGAAATCTGAAATGCATATGATCGGGTAAATCAAATTCCTCCCTGAGGCTATTGAACGTCCTAAGAGTGCCATTTCTCACCAGTTGGTGCAGATAGAGTAGGCCCCTTGAACTCCAGCCCACCGGGTCTGGGATCTTGTGGAACTCCCCCAGGTGTTTGTTATGCCATAGTGGCGAGTAATCATTGTGAACGGGTATCCCAATGGTGGCAGATGCCAAGTCCCATACCCGTCTGTAGTGACGTAATAGGGGCTTGACCTCCTTGCTCGCATCTGTGCTATCTGTCCCCGACGTTACGGCATACAACGAGTCTCCTGTAAGGTGCGACCACCGAGGACATATTAAAGCTTTAAATCGTTCGCTGTCGGTCTTGTCGAGGTGAAAGAAATGTGAGAGCTGGGCTGCGACGTAATAATTACTGAAGTCAGGTAGGGCCAATCCCCCCATGTCCGTCGGGTTCTTAAGTGATTGCCAAGATAGCTTGTGTCTTGTTTTGCCCCAGACGAAGGGCCGAAGGAGAGCCTCTAATGTTTTAAAGTACCTAAGGGGTATACGTGAGGGGGAATGCCAAAGCATATATAACACCTTGGGTAGGAGGACCATCTTAATAAGATTTACTCGGCCCCACACCCCCAACGGGAGACGGGCCCACGCGTTCAGTTTGGACTTAATTGTGGAGAGAAGCGGGTCAATGTTCAGGGCAATGTAATCGGTGGGGTTTCTAGACGTGCATATACCAAGGTATTTTATTTTCTCCACCCTCTGTAACGGTAAACTAGCCTGGGATTCGGGGGGGGGGGGGGGGGAACTATCTAGTGGTAAAATCTGTGATTTGTCCCAGTTAATCTTTAGTCCTGAGAACATGCCAAACATTTCTATCGTATGGAGGGCTTTGGAGAGTGAGGGACCGGAGTTCGCCAAGTATAGCAGTGTGTCATCCGCATATAGACTTATCTTTTCAGTAAGGGGGCCTACACTAAGTCCTGTGATCTCTGGGTCTGCCCGGATAGCCATAGCTAGGGGCTCCGCCGCCAGGGCATACAACAGTGGGGAGAGTGGGCACCCTTGCCTTGTGCCTCTGGAGAGGGCAAAGGTCTCAGAGGGCCACCCATTGGCCACCACCCGTGCCGAGGGGGCTTGATACAGAAGCCTTGTCCATTTAAGAAAATTCGGACCAAAGCCATAGTGCTCAAGACAGCTCCAGAGGTAACCCCATTCCACCGAATCAAACGCTTTGGCGGTGTCAAGAGTCACCACTACCCGTGTTCCCACCTCCTCATGATCTGCCTGTAAATTCATAAAGAGTCTGCGTAGGTTAAAGGACGTATTACGGCCTGGCATGAACCCCGCCTGGTCGGGATGGATAAGGGATAGTATGACCTGGTTTAGGCGCAAGGAAAGGACTTTCGCTAAAATTTTAATGTCCACTTGGAGGAGTGAGATGGGGCGGTAGGACTCAGGGAGGCCTGGGTTCTTCCCAGGTTTGGGTATTAAAACTATCGTGGCTTCTCTCATAGAAGGTGGTAACGTTTGGGTCTGGAACAGGTCATTATACAATGCTAGCAGTCTAGTGGTGAGTACCTCTCCATAGTGTGAATAGAATTCTATTGGCAGTCCGTCTGACCCCGGGGTTTTCGAGCGGGCGAAGCCCGCCAGTGCCTCGCCTATCTCCTCGACCATTAGGGGAGATTCCAATAGGGCCACCTGATCAACCGTCAACTGCGGAAAGGTTACTGCTTCTAGAAAAGTAATCATGGGTTCCCTGTCCAATGGGGCCTTAGATTTGTATAGTTCCGAATAAAAATCCCTAAACCTGGAGCTCACCACTGCTGGGTCCGACACTCCTCCCCCTCCCGGTTCATGCAGGGTAATGACAACTGGTGGCCTATCCTCACAGTGAACCAGATAGGCCAGTAATTTGCCCGCCTTTTCCCCATGTTCAAACAATTTTTGTTTTGTAAAGAATAGTTTCTGCCTAGCCTTGGTGTAGTGCAATAGATCTAACACCCTAGACCGTTGTTTTAGGATAGCCGCCGACGACTCAGATGGGTCTGCTGCATAGCTTTGCTCGGCAGCAGACAATTCCGCGACCGCCAGGTCAAGTGCCGTCGTGGAGTCAGCCTTGATGCGGTTGATGCGTGAGACCAGTTGTGTTCGTGCATGTATCTTAAACGTCTCCCAAACCACCGAAGGGGAGGCCGAGCCTTCGTTATCTTGAAAAAACACCCTCCAGTCGTCTGTAAGGTCATCGTCTTCAGGCAGCAGGGATAGCCAGAAGGGATTCAGCCGCCACGCCCTATGGGGCCTGTCACGGGGGACTCCCAGGGTGATTAGGTAGGGGGAGTGATCTGACAGGAGCCTGGGGCCGAAGGTCGCGTCCAGCAGTCGCGACCTGAGGCCTCCCGACAGAAGGATATAGTCAATCCTGGACAGCGTACCGTGTGTAGATGAAAAGCATGAATATGCTCTTGCCTGGGGGAACCGGTACCTCCAGGAGTCTGTTAAGTGGAATGTGTCAACTAGTTTAGAGAATCTGGACACTGACGGTGAACGGGGAGGAGTCTGGGAGGGGGACCACCTGTCCAGTGCATCATCCATTGTGGCATTAAAGTCACCCATCCACACTGCTTGTGACGAGGGATGTCGAGCCATAAAGGTGATGCCTTCATGGAGAGCAGACATGTTAAAGGGGGGGGGTATGTAAAAGGCCAATATAAGCAGGGGCTCCCCAAACAGCCTAGCAAAGAGGAAGACATAACGACCCAAGGGGTCCGTACATATCTCCTCAAGTGAGAAGTGGACAGATTTGGCAACTAGCACCGACACACCTCTAGAGTGGGAGGTGTGGGTCGAGTGGTAGGACCACCCCACCCATGGGCGGCGGAGCGCCATCTGTAGCCCCCCCCTCTATATGGGTTTCAACGAGCACCACCACGTCAGCCCGCTGTTTTTTCAGGAATGTCAGAACCGCTGCCCGCTTAACTTTGTCACGCAACCCCCTGACATTCCAGGTCAAAAATTTTAGTGACGACATGTCTCTGTAGTTGAAGTTTAGGTAATAAAATAAGTACAGTGGAACCTCGGATTGCGAGTACCGCGGTTAACGAGTGTTTTTCGCAATACGAGCGCTGTGTATTTTGAAAAATCCTAACTCGGTTTGCAAGTGTTATCTCACAAAACGAGCAGGATTCTGGCCAAAGCGGTGTGCAGTACCACGTTTTGGCCTGAGGTGGGGGGGGGGGGACGCCGTAGTCGATCGGTGCCATTTAGAAATTCTCCATTTTGAGCCTTTCCGAGCTGTCCTGTCTTTCTGGCTGTTTCCGAGGCTTTCCGGCGCCCCCACCTCTGCCCGAATGCGGTATTGCATGCCATTGAAGTCAATGCTTAACCACTTCCCGCCCGGCCAATAGCAGATTTACGGCCGGGAAGTGGTTATGAAATCGTGACTAGGCGTTCTCAAACGTCCTGCACGATTTCATGCCGCGCGTGCCCGTGGGGGCGCGCAGCGCGGCGATCGCTGATGCGGGGTGTCAGTCTGACACCCTGCATCACCGATCTCGGTAACGAGTCTCCGGCGGAGGCTCGTTACCACGTGATCAGCCATGTCCAATCACGGCTGATCACGATGTAAACAGGAAGAGCCGCCGACGGCTCTTCCTCACTCGCGTCTGACAGACGCGAGTACAGGAGAGCCGATCGGCGGCTCTCCTGACTGGGGGGGTTTGCGCTGATTGTTTATCAGCGCAGCCCCCCCTCGTATGCCCACACTAGACCACCAGGGATGCCTACACTGGCAGGAAAAACAAAAAAACACAGGATAAAAAAAAAATACAGGTTAAAAAAAAAAGAAAGATGCCAGTCAGTGCCCACACATGGGCACTGACTGGCAACATATACATCAGTGCCACCCCTCAAAGTACATCAGTGCCACCCCTCAAAGTACATCAGTGCCACCCCACAGTGTCCTTCAGTGCCACCCCTCCGTGCCAATCCATGCCCAGTGCCCACCTATCAGTGCCCATCAGTGCCACCCATAAGTACCCATGAGTGCCATTCTGTGCCGCCTATGAGTGCCCATCAGTGCCGCATACCAGTACCACCTCATCGGTGCCCATCAGTACTACCTCATCAGGGCCGCCATATAAGTGCCCGTAATTGAAAGAGAAAACGTACTTATTTACAAAAAAGTTAACAGAAAAAAATTAAAATGTATTTTTTTTTTCTAAATTTTCAGTCTTTTATTAGTTGTTGCGCAAAAAATAAAAACCGCAGAGTGGCGATCAAATACCACCAAAAGAAAGCTCTATTTGTGGGGAAAAAGGACGCCAATTTTGTTTGGGTACAGTGTAGCATGACCGCGCAATTGTCATTCAAAGTGCGACAGTGCTGAAAGCTGAAAATTGGCTTGGAAGGTGCGTAAGTGCCTGGTATGGAAGTGGTTAACAAATTATTTTCGTTTCCATTGACTTCAATGGGGAAACTCGCTTTGATATGTGAGTGCTTTGGATTACAAGGATTCTTCTGGAACAGATTATACTCGTAATCCGAGGTTCCTCTGTCCTTTGAAAGGACATTCATCGAGTCATCACATGTACTGAGACTGTTTATATGAAAATCTTCTAGCTTAGCATTAAATGGTGGCGCTATGTAACGTTTTTCAGCGAATGTTACCATTTTAAAGCTTTAACTGTTGGTACGGAGGAGTCGCATCAAAGATGTCTTCTTCATTGAGGAGGTCGTGTTTTCAGTGGTGTCAAGTGTACCGGCGTAGGCCAAACACGATCTGTTAAGACAGTAAAAAAAAAAACATATTTAGAGTCACTTCTTCTCCCTGTTATTTTTCTAAAGAGTTGTACACAGAGAGGCCATCCTGGCTTTAGATGGTCATGTTTTGGACCTTTTTGTCCAACACATGGGCCAACCAGTAATGGCCTTTCGGCTTCCCAGATGTAAGCAAACCTTCCGTGCCAAACTCCCAATCTGGCCACTTGTCATTGGACAGCGTTACCAAAACTCAAATCACAAAAGCCAAAAAATACTTTACCTGACCACGTCCACAAATATGAGACACCTAGAAATCCTGAGTGCGAAGTCAAGAGGACGCCTTTAAAGATCAAGGACTTGACTAATTTGACAGTGAAAATATTTTAAGAAATTTGGAAACCATAATGTGATGGAGCTGTGCTGAATGGGGTTATGCATTCCTCGCTTCTCACCGGCAGCTGAGGCCAACTAGAACGTCCAATGGCTGGGTTCTCCTTATAAGCAAACTCCAAGATCACCCCCACCCCAGATACTCCCACTTTGATTCCCCCCCACCCCCACCCTGATTATACCCCTAGATCAGGGCTCAAAATTTCAAGTCCTGAGCTACTAGCCAGGCCTCAAGCGTTACTGGCCACCAGTTGCCCCACCTAATTCATACACTGCCCTGCGCCTAATTGCACCTGTAAACACGCCCTCGTAGATTATCTCATGGAATGACACTGTTAAATGTTTTATGCAGAATCAAGTTACAAAATTAAATATTACCAACAACAACTTTAACAAAATAGGACAAGGCACTGGGGGCAGACCAGAGGGACAGGGCACTGGGGGCAGACCAGAGGGACAGGGCACTGGGGGCAGACCAGAGGGACAGGGCACTGGGGGCAGACCAGAGGGACAGGGCACTGGGGGCAGACCAGAGGGACAGGGCACTGGGGGCAGACCAGAGGGACAGGGCACTAGAACTGGGTCTCTCTTTACGCTCCATGTCCCCACTTCCCCCTTTTATTCAGGCTGGCAGTGAGGAGAGGTGGTCCCATGGCTTAATGAGAATTGTAAGGAGAGCACCTGTGTACTGCTCTGCCTGTGCGCGGCTCACCAGACTACTTTTCCCGAGCATGCACCTTTCCTCTTCGGCCGCCAATCTCATCGGGACTCTAAGTGTAGGCACAGATTGGAGGGAGATTGGTCATGTATCCCTGTCATCACTCGCCCCCAGCTTAAATCCACTCGCCAAATGCTAGTAGGCGAGTGGAAATTTTGAGGGCCGCCCTAGATTACATCTTTAGATAACCCCCCCAACCCTGTTCACACCTCCCCAGACACCCCTACACTGATTACAACCGCAGATATCCCCCACTCTGATTACATCTTTAAATAACCCCAACCCTGTTCACACTTCCACAGATACATCTACACTGATTACAACCCCAGATATCCCCCACCCCGATCACACTGCAGAGCAATCCATCTCTACGTGTTACAGAACACCGATCATCTACACACTGCAGAGCTCTGATCAACATGACATTGCAGAATACTGGTCATCTATACCCTGCAGAACACCAATCATGTACACATTGCAGAGCACTCAACCTCTACTTGTTGGAGAACATTGCACCTCTTCATGTTGCAGAACACCAATCACTCTCCATAAACTTTGAGTGGTCTGTGTACTCTGTGCTCTCCTGAGCAGTCTAGTATCCTCTCAATAGATCTGTGACTTGATCGGTCCCCCAGACACACACAGGTCCCCCCCTTACCCAAGGACAGACAGACACGGCTGCCCCCCTTACCCAAGGACAGGGTGGAGAGCACAGTGTTTGGCCACATTACAGGGAACACCCCCACGAAAGAGCCGTGCATGGCAAGCCTCACCCATTCTCTGCAGCCTGCCCACTCAATGGCAATGGGGATCCCTTTCCCGGCTCCTCACCCCGATCCCTGCAGGCAAACTAAAGCTTCCATGCTGCACACTCTCTTCTATGGAGCGTAGGGTGGAAGTTTTAGTTTGCCTACTGGAGGGTCAGGTTTTTGAATAATCTGAATCCCCAGTGAGTGGCTAGGGGTCCGGATTTTACCACTCCACTTCCCCCCTCCACCCTAGGCAGCTGCGGAGGGGTAGCATTTGGAAAAGAAGATTTCTTCTCACAAAAGAAGCACTGTGGAAATGTTTCCAAACTCTAGATATTGGTCTCACCATTTTTTTGAGAGGAGGAAAAGAAAAAACGATTGACTAACCAGCCTATTTACGAAAAATTATGCTGTGATGGTGGAGAACATTAATAGGGATCATTTACAGGTAAGGTATGGAATGGGGACAAAGGTATGCTAGGAGAAGGAAGGCTGTAGACTTTTTACCCCTACCATCCCTCTTGGATCCTGTGAGCCTACACGGAGGTCTGGTTTACACTCCCAAACACCGTCCTTTAACCAGATAAACAGGTTCAGAAGAAGGTTCTAATCCTACCATTATTCCCATACAAACAACATTTGGGGCCAGATTCAGGTAGAGTTATGGCGGGGGTATCAGTGATACTCCAGCCTAACTGTCACTTTAAGCCGGCGTTTCTGTTTTCTGTAACCAGAAAACAAGAACCGCCGGGTTGGAGTTCCGATGCGATCGGCGTAATTGAATTTCGCCATCGCATTGCAACTTTAATTTAAAAATGGCGCCGGGGGCGTTCCCGCTGATTAACGCCGAAAAAATATGTTAATCAGCGGGAATCGGCAATTCACGATCGTATTCGGGCGCGACGCAGTGGCTTTCCGACGTTTCCGTAAGCGATACGCGGCGTAAAGATAAAGCAGCCCCCTAGTGGAGTATCCTATGTTAAGTATAGCCGTCGTCATCGCGTCGAAAAAAAAAAAATTTGCGTCGCTTGCGTAAAACGTCCATGAATGGGGATGTGACGTCATTGACGTTCACTGACAGAATTTGGAGCATGCGCACTGGGATGCATTGACAGTCGACGCATGCGCAGTACGTTCGCCGCGGGATCGCGCTTAGTTTAAATAATACACGCCCCGTACCCGCCCAATTTGAATTCCGCCGGCTCATTTTCGATACGCTGCCGCAACTTTAGGAGCAAGTGCTTCATGAATAACAGCACTTGCTCCTAAAATTTCGCCAGAGTAACGTAAATGAGAAGCGTTACTCCAGATTAAAGATGCGCCCATCTACCTGAATCTGGGCCTTGGACTTCACATCATTGATGTACTCCAAATGTAGATCGATCTTCCAACCAACAGTGCTGAAATGTGCTTTGGTTGGCAGCTCACCGGCAAAAATAGTTTTTTTTTTAGGCGACATCCAAGAGGTACCTGAGGGGTGACCCCCACCCATGCTCCAAAGGGCCCATGCGGTTTCCCTGTCACATTAAAGCGGAGGTTCACCCTCAAAATGAACTTTTTAGCTAACCTATCTGTAGCCTTAATAAAGGCTTGTAGCGTTATCATTTTTTTTTTTTGTGTACACTTACCTGTCTTCAGCCGCACTTCCGGGTATTTTTCCTTGCGGCGAGTGGGCGTGTCGCTTTTTTTTCCCCCGACTGGGAGCTCTGCATAGATGATTGACGTGCGCTTCATCGCCTTCCGAAAATATCCGACGGGGACTCGGCTCTTTACGGCGCCTGCGCCTGCTGTGTAGAGCCGACTGTGCAGGCGGCAGGTCCTGAGGGACGGCTATCATACCTGCACAGCTGGCCCACCCATCCTCTCCGCGCCCCCCCATTGCTGCTAAAAAGAGAAAAGTCAGCTGACAGGCTGACGGCCAACAGCATGAAGGGGGAGAAGCTGTCTGTTGAGCAGAGACCCCATGATGAAAGAGGGATCGCTATAGGCATGGCTGACACTGAGAGAAAGTATGTGTCAGCGCCACTAATCCCATCTCCACCACCCCTGCCGGTGGCTATCCGCCCTCTCCACCACCCCTGCCTGTGTCTATCCCCCCCCCCCCCCCGCCACCCCTGCCTGTGTCTATCCCCCCCCGCCACCCCTGCCTGTGTCTATCCCCCCCCGCCACCCCTGCCTGTGTATAAACTCCCCCTCACCACCACTGCCGCCGCCTGTCTGAACCTCACCACCACTGTTGCATGTAAATCTGACTTCCTGCTAAATTAAATTTTGGTTTTAATTGTCTTGATATAAAATAATAAATGTGAGGACCTTTTGGTGGGCGTGACCTTGGACCGGCCCTGGTTCCCCTTCCCACTCGCAGCGCGGCCTGCTTCCCCTCCTCTTCTCGCCCGCTGCAGGATGGATAGCAGGAAAGGTGGCGATAAATATGTCATTTACTGGCACCTTCCTTTTCTAAAAGAACACAGTAAGTGCTCGGTACTGATTGATAATTGAAGCATAGTAAACTGTGTATAAACTCTTCATCTTCTTCCAACTTTTTTTTTTTCTGTACCTCTTGGATTCATTCAACAAAACTCACTTGACTGCTATTAGAATAACAAATGTAACATTTGGAAGCTTCTGGGCCTTACCTGAATCCAGGGTGACATGCAGGGGGCAGTCATAGGCCTCCAGGAACTGGTCTGGTGTGAGGAGCTCTCTACTGTGCAGGAGGTGCAGGATGGAGGTCTGGGGGATGGTTAGCTCCGGAGATTTCTCAAACAACGAATTGGGAATGGTTTTGGAGCCCTGGGAGGGGAATGACACAATTCAAGAGTCAAAGTCCCGTAAACTTTCTGGTCCCACCCAATGCAAAGCCGAAGGAAATGAGATTAGGATGTCAAATTGTGGAACCCAACAATAAAGCAAAACCAACCGGTGCTCAGGTCAAGCTTTAGACCTTTGGCCGACATTATTTTAAATGAGTGACTCCACACACACATTATATATATATACACACACACATGGGGCTTTCCCCCCCAAAGAATAGGTGTAGGAACTCCCTATTTCTCCTCCCCTACCCACCTCTGAGGACCGTTCTTTGGCTCCACCCCCTGCCCACCTTCCAGTACTGCCCTATAACTCAACTATCTATTTTGGTGCCATTTGTATGGAATTGGTTAATAATAACAAGAAAAGCAGTAAAATAGATCACTTGCAGCCAGCAACAACAATAGAACCTCTAGCAACAATAGATCCCCCTTCAACAATAATAGACAACGGCAGCAAAAATTTACCCCCAGCAACAATAGACTCCCCAGCATCTCTAGACTCCCCAGCATCTCTAGACTCCCCAGCATCTCTAGACTCCCCAGCATCTCTAGACTCCCCAGCATCTCTAGACCCCCAGCATCTATAGCAGATATTCCCAAAGCCAGCAACAACAGACCCCTCCCTCAACAGTAGATCTCTCCCAGCAACAAATGACCCCCCCCCCGAGCAACATAAGACCCTCCCCACCAACAATAGATCTCCCACCGCTAACAACAGACTTCCTCAGCAATAATAGACCCTCTGTACAAAAACACATCCCCTCCAGCTACAATAGTTACCCCAGCAGCCAGTATCATTAGACCCTTCAGCATACCCCAGCACACATTCAGTTTTGGAGGTGCCGTAAAAGGGGCGGACTGACAACTCATGGGGCCCCGGTCAATACCAACCCACCAATCATCATTAAACATTTCCCTCTATCCATTATTAATAGCCCCTCCCCTTCACTGACCTTGGGGTATTTGGTCAACTGCTTTCCGATCTTGAGTATTTTGGTCAGGCACTCGGTGATGATACCATCTGTGGCCTCCTCGCTGTACTTATCCCCCAAGTATTGACCAGGAACGTCCAGCACTTTGTAGCTCCACTGGCTGAACAGTCGGTTGGGGATGTTATGGGACAAAACCAAAATCTTGGCGTTCAGCACCAGCGCCCTGCAAAGTAGGACATACACATTTCAATTGAACCAATACTAGAAGTATTACAATGGCCTTCATTTCATATTGAAGGCCACATCCAACGCAAAATGAACAAGCTAAACCCTTCCACTGTCCATAATATAGAACCCTTACAACTGTCCAGAAGATAGAACCCTTACAACTGTCCAGAAGATAGAACCCTTACAACTGTCCAGAAGATAGAACCCTTACAACTGTCCAGAAGATAGAACCCTTACAACTGTCCAGAAGATAGAACCCTTCCTACCGTCCAGAAGAGGGGTAGGCAACCTGTGGCACGGCAGCTGTTGCAGAACTACAATTGTAAGTGCCAAACTGCCAACCCCATCATGCCTCTGGGAGTAATTAGAACTACCAACCTTGCAATGCCTCATGGGAAATGTACTTCAACAACAGCTGGAGCGCCAAAGGTTGCCTACCCCTGGTCCAGAAGATGGAACCCTTCCAACCGTCCAGAAGATGGAACCCGTCCAACCGTCCAGAAGATGGAACCCGTCCAACCGTCCAGAAGATGGAACCCGTCCAACCGTCCAGAAGATGGAACCCGTCCAACCGTCCAGAAGATGGAACCCGTCCAACCGTCCAGAAGATGGAACCCGTCCAACCGTCCAGAAGATGGAACCCGTCCAACCGTCCAGAAGATGGAACCCGTCCAACCGTCCAGAAGATGGAACCCGTCCAACCGTCCAGAAGATGGAACCCGTCCAACCGTCCAGAAGATGGAACCCGTCCAACCGTCCAGAAGATGGAACCCGTCCAACCGTCCAGAAGATGGAACCCGTCCAACCGTCCAGAAGATGGAACCCGTCCAACCGTCCAGAAGATGGAACCCGTCCAACCGTCCAGAAGATGGAACCCGTCCAACCGTCCAGAAGATGGAACCCGTCCAACCGTCCAGAAGATGGAACCCGTCCAAACGTCCAGAAGATGGAACCCGTCCAAACGTCCAGAAGATGGAACCCGTCCAAACGTCCAGAAGATGGAACCCGTCCAAACGTCCAGAAGATGGAACCCGTCCAAACGTCCAGAAGATGGAACCCGTCCAAACGTCCAGAAGATGGAACCCGTCCAACCGTCCAGAAGATGGAACCCGTCCAACCGTCCAGAAGATGGAACCCGTCCAACCGTCCAGAAGATGGAACCCTTCCAAACGTCCAGAAGATGGAACCCTTCCAACCGTCCAGAAGATGGAACCCTTCCAAACGTCCAGAAGATGGAACCCTTCCAAACGTCCAGAAGATGGAACCCTTCCAAACGTCCAGAAGATGGAACCCTTCCAACCGTCCAGAAGATGGAACCCTTCCAACCGTCCAGAAGATGGAACCCTTCCAACCGTCCAGAAGATGGAACCCTTCCAACCGTCCAGAAGATGGAACCCTTCCAAACGTCCAGAAGATGGAACCCTTCCAAACGTCCAGAAGATGGAACCCTTCCAACTGTCCAGAAGATGGAACCCTTCCTACCGTCCAGAAGATACCATCAGGATGGCCGACATTCCAACCCCCTCATCAATATGTCATGATGATGTTTATAAAAGCTGATGTTCTGGGAACAGAACCTGAAACCACAACATCCAATCAAATAGCTTCTGGCTGCTAAAAAAAAAAGCAAATTGTCACCCTGTTTTTTTTTTTTTAAGATGACATTTCTGAAACAAGCACTCTAATGTTGTGTTAGATAATTATATTTAAAGAAAAAACTTCACTATACATATCTGGATTCTATGGGGAATATTAAATTGTACCAGGATTCATTTTACAGTTTAATAAACAGATTTGCATAAATTTGAACATGTGCCCTAAAAACATGCATTTCTGAGCTACAATAAACAATGTAACATTTTAATAAAATGACCTAATTAATGGTATACAGAAAGAAATACAAAGGAAAGAATTATAAATACACGGTGTATTTTTATTTATACGTATTATAATGTAGGTATGTATATAAATGTAGGGTTGTCCTGATACCACCACTTTTTTAGGACCGAGTACAAGTACCGATACAAGTCGCCGATACCGAATACCGATACTTTTTTTAAATGTCGTGCGACAGTTTTCAAACCACAATACAGACTAAGGATATTTTCTTTAGAATTATGAAGAACTCCAACTCAAGACATTATAAAAGAATAAAAATGAGTAAAAATTTTTTATTTTCTTGTCACGCAGTAGTAAAAAAAAACTCAAAGAATTTTCACAGAACATGTTGATAAATACAAAAAAAGTATCAGCAGAAGCATCGGGAGCATTTGCGCGAGTACAACTATAAAAAATATATCTATATACAGTATATGGTACGTTTTTATTTATACATATTAAAGTGTGTGTACATACTAATATCCAATATGCTGTATATTATGTTATAATACTTTTATATATTATGTCAAGTTATATAATTTTTTTATATACAGTTTAAATATATGGTATATTTTTAAATTTTACATATAGTGTGTAAATTCCTAAAATAAATTGGAGGGCAGTTTATCTAAATCTTCTAATTTAAGGCTTGCTTTTGGTATCCATTCACTGCAATGAACATGTAACCCAATGGGTCATTTATTTTTGTGTCCGTTTTTGGCAAAACATAAAAAGATGAACCTCACCCACCTTTCCCCTCGTTTCTTCATCCTCCTGAGATCCCTTAGCACCCCGTACAAGACGTCTCCCCCCGCCTGAAACACACGAGACAAAGGACAACACCAACAGTTATACAGGATTACTTATTGACAAGTGCATTGGGTTATATCCTACAGCAGCCAATCAGAAACCAGCTCTTACCGTACATCCTCACCAATGGACAAGGTCTGACCTGGCACCAGACTGATATTTATTATTACGGGGTGAATATTTTCTAGCTTTTAAAGTGTCAACAAAAAAACGTACAACTTCAGTGCACCATCACTGACACTACTACCACCATCCCTACCACTACCACCATCACTACCACTGACACTACTACCACCATCACCACCACTGACACTACTACCACCATCACTACCACTGACACTACTACCACCATCACTACCACTGACACTACTACCACCATCCCTACCACTGACACTACTACCACCATCACTACCACTGACACTACTACCACCATCACTACCACTGACACTACTACCACCATCACTACCACTGACACTACTACCACCATCACTACCACTGACACTACTACCACCATCACTACCACTGACACTACTACCACCATCACCACCACTGACACTGACACTACTAACACCATCACTACCACTGACACTACTACCACCACCACTGACACTACTACCACCATCACCACCACTGACACTACTACCACCATCACCACCACTGACACTACTACCATCACTACCACTGACACTACTACCACCACTGACACTACTACCACCATCCCTACCACTGACAGTACTACCACCATCCCTACCACTGACACTACTACCACCATCACCATCACTGACACTACTACCACCATCACTACCACTGACACTACTACCACCATCCCTACCACTACCACCATCACTACCACTGACACTACTACCACCATCACTACCACTGACACTACTACCACTGACACTACTACCACCATCACTACCACTGACACTACTACCACCATCACTACCACTGACACTACTACCACCATCACTACCACTGACACTACTACCACCATCCCTACCACCATCACTACCACTGACACTACTACCACCATCCCTACCACTGACACTACTACCACCATCCCTACCACTGACACTACTATACCACCATCACTACCACTGACACTACTACCACCATCACTACCACTGACACTACTACCACTGACACTACTACCACCATCCCTACCACTGACACTACTACCACCATTACTGACACTACTACCACCATCACTACCACTGACACTACTACCACCATCACTACCACTGACACTACTACCACCATCCCTGACACTACTACCACCATCCCTACCACTGACACTACTACCACCATCACTACCACTGACACTACTACCACCATCACTACCACTGACACTACTACCACCATCACTACCACTGACACTACTACCACCATCACTACCACTGACACTACTACCACCATCACCGCCACTGACACTGACACTACTAACACCATCACTACCACTGACACTACTACCACCACCACTGACACTACTACCACCATCACCACCACTGACACTACTACCACCATCACCACCACTGACACTACTACCATCACTACCACTGACACTACTACCACCACTGACACTACTACCACCATCCCTACCACTGACAGTACTACCACCATCCCTACCACTGACACTACTACCACCATCACCACCACTCACACTACTACCACCATCACCACTACTACCATCACTACCACTGACACTACTACCACCATCACCACCATCACTGCTGCCACCATCACCGCTGCCACTACCACCATCACCGCTGCCACTACCACCATCACCGCTGCCACTATCACCATCACCACTGCCACTACCACCATCACCGCTGCCACTACCACCATCACCGCTGCCACTACCACCATCACCGCTGCCACTACCACCATCACCGCTGCCACTACCACCATCACCGCTGCCACTATCACCATCACCACTGCCACTACCACCATCACCGCTGCCACTACCACCATCACCGCTGCCACTACCACCATCACCGCTGCCACTACCACCATCACCGCTGCCACTACCACCATCACCGCTGCCACTACCACCATCACCGCTGCCACTATCATGTTTATAGTTTATGCAAATTACTTTTAGCGCCACTATTTACTGTCTTGGTTTTAACATTCTTTACCAACCTGTGTGAGGAAGGAAAACGCAAGACATTAAAGTGGTTCCTTGGGGGAGACTCAAGAGCAGATCTCCGCTTACCTCAAGAACATGGATGGTGCAGGACGGGTAGAGAAGCAAGATGCCCGTTACCGTCTCCCCCTGATTATACTGCTGGAACTGCTGCTCCCAGAATTCTACAAGAAGCCACAGAAAGTAAAAACATGTACTTCTAATATTGACGGGGGGGGGGGGGGGGGGCAACTATGAATCATGGGACACCACGAGAAAACTTTGATGAGGGTCACCCAACTAAGAGCGTAACGAAGGCGTGGGGGCGCTGGTGATATCATTGGCCTAATATGGCCATATTGGGATAACGTCATTGACCAAATATGGTCATGTGGCCATATGAGTTCAATGATGTCACCAGCATCCCCACCCCTTTGTAATGTCTTTTGCCAAGACGTTACGTCGACGACCTGTAAAATAATAAAATACTCTGCCCCTCAGTGCAGCCAGTCCTCGGCACTACCAGTGTCCCTCATTACTTACACAATTGAGAATCCCATTGACAAAACGTTGTTATACTGTTGGGTGACCCCCATCGAAATTTTGTCAATGGGATTCTAAATTCTGTGGGTAGTGAGGGATGCTGGAGGAGCCAAGGATTGGCTACACCAGGGAGCAAAATGATTTATTATTTTACAGGTCGTCGATGTAACGTCTTGGGAAAAGACATTACATATGGGGATGCTGGTGATATCATTGAACTAAGATAATAGCCACATGACCGTATTTGGTCAATGACGTTATCCCAATATGGCCATATTAGGTCAATGATGTCACCAGCGCCCCCACCCCTTTGTAATGTCTTTTCCCAAGACGTTACATCGACGACTTGTAAAATAATAAATATTTTGCTATATTATCGTTGTGTCAAGTTCCTCCACCTCAAACTCACTCCTCCATGTCTTTATGGACCTTGCTTTGCGCACTGGTGGGCAGCCATGTTGGAACAGGAAGGGGCCGCCCCCAAACTCCTCCCACAAAGTTGGGAGCATGGAATTGTCCAAAATTTCTTGGTATGCCGACGCCTTAGGAGTTCCCTTCACTGGAACTAAGGGGCCAACCCAACCCCTGAAAAACAACCCCCACACCATAATCCCCCCTCCACCAAATGATTTGGTCCAGTGCGCAATGCAAGGTCCCTAAAGACATGGAGGAGCGAGTTTGAGGTGGAGGAACTTGACACAACGATAATATAGCAAAATATTTATTATTTTACGTCAAGTTCCTCCATCTCAAACTCGCTCCTCCATGTCTTTAGGGACCTTGCTTTGTGCACTGGACCAAATCATTTGGTGGAGGGGGGATTATGGTGTGGGGGTTGTTTTTCAGGGGTTGGGTTGGCCCCTTAGTTCCAGTGAAGGGAACTCCTAAGGCGTCGGCATACCAAGACATTTTGGACAATTCCATGCTCCCAACTTTGTGGGAGGAGTTTGGGGGCGGCCCCTTCCTGTTCCAACATGGCTGCCCACCAGTGCACAAAGCAAGGTCCATAAAGACTTGGAGGAGCGAGTTTGGGGTGGAGGAACTTGACACAACGATAATATAGCAAAATATTTATTATTTTACGTCAAGTTCCTCCACCTCAAACTCGCTCCTCCATGTCTTTATGGACCTTGCATTGCGCACTGGTGGGCAGCCATGTTGGAACAGGAAGGGGCCGTCCCCAAACTCCTCCCACAAAGTTGGGAGCATGGAATTGTCCAAAATGTCTTGGTATGCCGACGCCTTAGGAGTTCCCTTCACTGGAACTAAGGGGCCAAACCCAACCGCTGAAAAACAACCCCCCCACACCATAATCCCCCCTTCCCCCCCACACCATAATCCCCCCTCCACCAAATGATTTGGTCCAGAGCACAATGCAAGGTCCATAAAGACTTGGAGGAGCGAGTTTGGGGTGGAGGAACTTGACTGGTCTGCACAGAGTCCTGACCCCAACCCGATAGAACACCTTTGGGATGAATTAGAGTGGAGACTGCGAGCCAGGGCTTCTTGTCCAACATCAGCGCCCGACCTCACAAATGCTCTTCTGGAAGAACGGTCAAACATTCCCATAGACACCCTCCTAAACCTTGTGGACGGCCTTCCCAGGAAAGGATAAATCGGTTATGCCTGTAAAGGGGCGGGGCCAACTCAATACTGAACCCTCCGGACTAAGACTGGGATGTCATTAAAGGTCGTGTGTGCGTGTAAAGGCCGGCGTCCCAATACTTTTGGTAATAGGAGTACGAGTCCTGATTTAATCCAATTAGACAAATTAGTGAATCTTGGGTGAAACGTTGTGAATGGAAAATGAAAATTACCCAAAGAACATCCGATAAATAAGGTAACAAAAAAAAAATTCACCCAAGCTGCCCAATGAGCAAAATTGAGAGTTTCCACTTTTTGCAGTGAAATCAATTTTC